>VZRR01013891.1:394434-416032 GCA_013398015.1 Oreocharis arfaki
AAAAAAAAAAAAAAGCTGGTGGGCTTAGGAGGACCTGCAGCAGCGTGCAGAGTTGTGAAGGTAAAGACAAAGGGCAGTGGTGGGTTTTGTATACAGGATCAAACAACCTATATACATATCTGCAGTTCATGGACTGAAGCAGGCTGAGGAATTTGTCTATATTCTGACAATAGTTGGAATTAAAGCTCCTCTGCAGTGAAATTGTTGAGTCTGCCAACATATCAGCCGTGCTCCGACAATGAGGTGATGAACTACTGTGTGCCCCAGCTCCTGTCCCAAGGAGGCAGGTGCTGCAGGAAGGGCTCCTAAAGCACCAGCAGTGGGTAGGATGTTCACCAGCCGTGGGCTGGCATTGCCATCCACAGACATCTCAAGCAGTCTTGAATCTACCATGGATTTGCAGCATGGAAAGAAAGGCATAAGAGGCAGGGAGTCAGGGTGTTTTGGCACAGCTCAGATGGATGCAGATGTCCTCATCTTGTGGGCTGGTGAAAAGGCTCCTGAACATCACCTTGTGCAGCACGTCCTTCTGTTGTTGAGGAGGTTGCCTGGAACATTCTTGCAGAAATGCACCTTTTTCCCATTGTTGACTTTGGTGACATGAAAGTGTATCAATCCTGGTATCCTCCTCTCTAAAACCACAGAAATGGTAAAATTAATCTCTGGTCAATGGTTAGAGTTAAGTTATAACAAGCTAACTCCAGCTCAGTGTAACTAAGCCCAGAACTTACAATAGAATCATGGCAACTAGCATTTGTGGGAAGGAACACATCACTGCTTTAAATGAAAACTATTTTGCCATTAGCTCAAAGTAGCTTGTAAAAGCTTTCACTATGACTAAGATCTGCAGTAATGCTGGAGATCATTCAGCCCAAGATTGTGCTATAATGACTATTTATGGCTTTAGCATTTTAAGGTTTTTGTGAAGTAAAGCAGTAGGGATGAAGCAGACTCCCTCGCATCTGCTCTGCCTTGGAAAGAGAGCATGTGCCGGCTCGGGAATAAATTAGGAATTACATATTCAATCAGGAACACACGTGCAAGGAGTTAAGAAGAGTTGAATGCTAAATTCTCATCCACCACTCCACAGGCATAAACAGACCATGCTACAGTCACTTTGTTTTGAGAAGAAGACAACTCTGCTGGCATCCCACTGAAGCATGCCAGAGCCTCTCACCAAAAGGGTGGCTGGCTTCCTCCCTGGAGTGGGGAAGGAGAGACAAAAGGTGGACTTAGTTGAGAGATGTCCCAAATGTGCTTTGTATTCTTCCAAGAGGGAAGAAAAGCAGTGTTTGTACTGAAAGATGGGCTGGTGGATGTGCAGCTTACACAGGGCTCCTGTGCATCCAAAGATGCACCAAATTCAGACCCATTACGTATTTTTCCTGGGAAGATGCAAAGAAGATTGTGATGGCAATATCTTTCCTTAGGCAGGTTTTGTTTGGTTTTTTCTGGCAAGAGAGATCTTTTCTAATAAATAACTGCTCATTCTTATGAGCTAGCCGTTGTCAGTGTCCAGAGGACACAAAATAGATCCTATCTGCCCGAAACAGCTCACAGACATCAACTATCATTTTATTTTCTTTACAGGGTAAAAGGAGAAGGATGGCTTTTAAATTAGATGTTGAAGCCCTTCCAGAACTGCAATATAAGATACCAAATCAATCATTCTTCACACAGTTGCCTCCTACTCCATGAGCTCCTACTACCACAAAAATTGGTTGTTGCCAACTGAGCTGAGTGAATAATTTGCAGTTTCATATTTGTCAGAGGAATTTTTCCCTTTTCTCTTTTCATTATTTGTCCACAAGCAGATTTATTTGCTTGAATATCTTTTTTCCAAACACATGTGCAGCAATCATTCTGGAAGTAACTCTTGCTGTAGATCATTTGTGAGCAATTTGTTGCAAGAAGTTTTCAAACATTTGTCCCAAAGCCACACATTGTATATATGAACTTGCATCACATGTCTGTTTCTGTGAACAAAACATCAAAAGAGCCAGCCTTGAGTATTCTCCCTGAGAACAATTGAAATTATGCACAATTTCACCATTTAAAAATTACTTCATTCCTAGAAATAACAGCAGGATTCTCCTGGTTATTGTAACACTTGAATGAAAAACAAGGCTGTATCAGAACCCCAGCTGAAGAGTCTGACCAGGACCATGCTGGGGTAAGTGCAAAGCTCTTCTTTTTCCATTTTTTTAGATGTAGGAAACTGCCCTCCTCAGACTGTAAAATACTGTCTTTTGAGATAAAAGTTCAAAGGAATGATTGCACTTTTCAGTGGGGGTTGGGTTGGGTTGGGTACCTTGTGTCCTCTCACAAAGAAAAGCATTGGAGTGACTGTGGCAATGTGGAAAAGGAGGTAAAAGCCAACTCAGGCACCGAGTGCCGTGGTACACCACAGCTAACGAGCTTTAGAACTCCAAATCCAAGTCTCGCAGTTGGTCTGAAGTGTTTGCTTTGAAGTCATCTCTAAAACACAGGCTTGGCTCTGGTTGGTGTGCTGGGGAAATGTTTTGCTGGTATTCCAGCTACTGTAAACAGCTGCTGCAGCTGCCACCCCAGCACTTTGTGATGTTTAGTAGGAAAAATTGAAATGAAAAAGTCATGGAATCCATGGATGATGATGTGTGTGATTGTAAATGGGACACGGACAGGCAACTCTTCCATTGCTCCTTACTGTCCACTGTGAAAACAGGAAGAAAAACAGCTAAAAATTTTTAAAAATCCACATAGAAATACTGCTAGTGAGTAACCAGTTATCATTCTTTTCAAATATGGATTTTGGAAAAGAAGTTTTATTTTATTTTTGCTCTCTAACTTCTTCTGAAATGATTTTTAAATCTGTCAGTACAGAAGAGACTTAGTGCACTGTGTTCATGTCCTTAACCAGCACCATCTGAGATGGACTGAAATGTTAACTCCCTGTGCTCATGAGACACTCAGATGAGATAATTATAACGGGGTAATTTGCATCTCGTTTGGTGCTGTAGTTGTACACTGCCAACACAGTATGGGAAATGAATGCAGCGCAGCTCATGCCCTGTCATGTCACACTGCTGGCCCTTCAGAGCGAGATGCTGTTAACACCATGCTCAGAAATCAAGTCCCTCAAGACAGGAAAATTATTATGGAGCTGAACAACAATAATTTACACTCAGAAAAGCTCCCTACTTTTCCTTCCACCTGGAGCAGAACAGGGAACTCTCAGATGGTTTTATTGTATGCTGAAGTGGAATTTTACTCTTTGGCAACAGCAAATAAGTCCATGTTTCTTCTGTTGAGTTGCTTAACTAGTGTGGTGCTGCATCCATGCTCTAGAAAGGCCTGTGCATCCTCCTCGGAGAAGGCAGTACAGCATGCATGAGTCGAAAGACTGCTCTGGAGCAGCGGCACAGCAATTCGTGCACCAAGTGAAGTGTACAGTACTCCCCTTCCTGGTGGATCTGAAACGTAATAGAACCTTTAAATTTAGTTTTACTTGTAGTTTATGTGGAATCATATAAAATGTGATCAACTCAGAGGCACAGAATTATTTCTCAGCACTTTTCACCACTTGCTGGTATTTTTTTCCCAGCACCTGTGTGCTGCAACTTCACATTTGGTATCGTGACACCAATGGAGTTTTAGGGCAAAGCACTGGGGATGTGCTAGCATCAAACAAAAAATTAAAACTTTGGAAGAAGATAAGATTCTTTCCATGCATGTCCTGTAATTATTATAGAAACCTACAACAGTATACATCCAAGGGGAAAGTTACTGTACTAAAAACCCCGAACTCTGACTTTGAATCTGCATATTCAAGTTCCCTTACACCACCGAAAGGGCAGCAGTCCAAACTACAAACAGCGTGAGGTGCAGCAGCCAGGCTGCCACCCCGGGCAGCCCCAAGCGGCGGCGCTGGCCTGAATCGCGGCTCTCTGCGCGGCCCCTGCCCTGCTCCGTACCTGCGGCTCGCTCCCACCCGCTGCAGAATGGAACATTTGTTCAGCTCCGGCGCGCCGTGCTCTGCTCTGCTGGTGTGAAATAGCACAAAATGAGGTACACCATGTACTCTTATTCTAGAGAGCAGGTACAATCTCTGTAATTACACCACAACTGCACGGCAAATACCACGTAAATACAGAGCAACTGCATGTTCCTGCAGCTTACTCGTTAATTATGCACTGCTACTAACGAGTTCAAAGATAAATTATCATAGCAGTCGCAGGATTTAGGTGCCTGCTAAGGTGGGTCATAATGGAATTCATGCTATTAAAGGCTTGCTTTTGTTGATTTTCCAGTGGAATGGGGAAGGGAAACCACTCACCTCATATGCCCAAAGGCTTAAGTGCATATTTTGTCCTGGTACAGCAGAAGCACACTGCCATACAAAATAACATGGCACAATTAGGAAAAGTGGGTGAATAAACAAACAAAAATAATTTCCAATAATTAATCACTTTTCAAATTCCATTTAGTAATTGTCCTAAGCAAATGTGTTTAAAATCACTGGTATTGCATGCAATAGAACTGATATGGGTTTCCTGGCCCAGTATTTAAACTTGCATAGGCTAAAACCAGAGGAAAACGTCATTTCACCAATGTCACTAGCAAAACTATCAACTGCAGCAAAGGCAGGGCTCTACCCATGCAGCTTGCCTGGGCTCTTGAAATAGTGTATTTTTTATGGCATCAGAAATAGATCACCATGTGAGGCCAGTTCATAGCCTGTGCTGGCTCTCCTCTGAGCTGCACTGCAGTATTTTGGACTACACTTTGTAACTTTTAATAGGTATTTTAATAGTATTCAATAAGATAAAATTAGCCTCTCTATAAACATTGCTCTTCTCCAAAGTGAAGCTTTCCTTTAAATTATGACTCCACAATGGTTGTTTGGTCAGCCATTTACACTGACTTTTACAACCTGTATTGGATCACCTTGGATTTTATTTGAATTTTTTTTCAATTTCATTAATCTTATATTGATTTTTTACCTGAAAGGTGATGTTGATGTTTCTGAGACGTTTTTCTATTGAAGCTCTTGATCTATTTCTTCTAAAAAATGTCCAGTGTCAAATGCAGAGGAAGATGTTGATCTTCAGGGATTGCAGAATCAGGACGAGCAGAGATGAAATAGCCAACTGTTATTTTCTGTTGCTTATAGAAACCTGAAGCACAGAATAAGACCCCACTGAAACTGGCTGTGCATAACTGCAGATGAAAACAGCAAACCCAGGGCAGGGAAGTGACAGCTGGGGACAAAACAGACAAACACAGGCGAGAGGAGGTGCAAGCAGAGCCAGCAGTGTTGGTCGTGCTGCTGGTAACCCCCTTGGCCCTTGTCCCCATGTCTGTGCAAGGGACGGGAAAATCAGCATCTACTCACAGTGTTTCAAGGAAATTTAGGAGATAGATACGTGGATTAAATGACTTCTTGACTTCAGAGGAAATTTTGGAATCAGTGCCTGTGGGAGGGACAGGTAATTTCCTAGTGAAGGAGATTGCTAGAGTAGGTGGGCCAAGGAGGGCACTGGGAAAGCAAAGAGCAGTAACTTATTTGAAGTGACAGAGAAGCAGGAAACAAAGGGAGGCTGAAGAGATTACTAAGGAGGTAAAGCCATAAATCAGATAAAATTATTTGACTTGATCATTCTAACGGCATTGGTTAAGCGCACAAAGCAGGAATGTTACAGATATGAGTTAGAAGATCATCAGAGCCTGGTTCAAAGCTTTAGTTCTTAGCTGGCATAGAAAAGGACATATCTGAAATGCCATTTCTGTCATGGAGAAAAAAATGTTAAGTTTAGATTCAGTTGGTCCAAGCTGACCCACAGTGTAACCTCTGCTGAAGTTGAGACAGTGGATGGACATGACAAAAAAGGAGTGATCACACTGTTTATAGAAACTGGGAAATAACCGGATGGAATTCGTTTGGAAGACCCTGTTTTAGGATAATGATCTTGAACAGATAACTACACCTTCATGGAGAAATGCCGTGAGGTTCTGGTTTGGATAGAAGTCTGTCCGGAAACAGCATGAAAATTCATGTTTGTGGTAGAGGTTCCTTAATGACTGAGCATGGAAGAAGCAGGGAGAGAGAGCAGAAGAGCTTACAGGGAGGCAGAGAAAGGATAAGGATGATGTTTCAATCTGTTTTGAAAGAGCAAATAGAAAGCACAGGGTGTGACATATAAATTCTCCATGCATTTCAGCAGGAGAATAGCTGCCCATGCTTGGGGCTTAAGAGTTTAAGGTTAAAGATGAGAGGAAGAGAAGGGACAAGAACTGGCTCAGAGAAGCCAAGCAGCAACCAAAATAGGATCAGATCACTGTAGTTGTGCACGATGTGTTGGAGTATTTTATTATCCAGTGTGCTCTTAATTGCAAGGGTAACACTGGCAAAAGTTCCTAAACCAGAGTACATTCTTACTAAAGATCATTGGCTCTTTAGTGGGAAAATAACTTCAGATACAGAATGTCTGTTGGTTTGAATGGGTTTATGTTTATGAAATGTACATTGACTTCAAATAACAGGGAGATTTCCATCTCCAGCACTGTGAACAGGGCAGTATAATTGAGGCTCCTTAGAACAGCTGCTGCAGCTGATGGGATCCTCTGAAGATGGAAACCTTGATCATAAGGAGGATGAAAAAAGAGAAGGAAACATATTCCTTTTACTCCCTCCTCAGTCTACCCTGGAGCCTCGAGAAGTGTTTGTAGGTTCTCCTAGAACACAGCCATCTGCCAAAGACAAAATGAGTGCAAATGATGTTTCTTCACTCCCAGGGTCTGCTCTTGTTCTCCCTGAAATCTGCAGCAAGATTCCTGCTGTCTTCAGTAGTACCAGGCACAGGTTGACCAGGCCTTGAAAATCCCCGAATGAAAAAGGGCTAAGAGTACTGAATGGGAGAGATACTCATTAATAACTATTTAGGAGAACATGGTTTCCTTGAAAGGCTAATTATCTTGAGAGCTACCCATTCAAAAAAAAGTCTGATCAATGGGAGAACAAATTAAAAATGAAGAATCTCTCATAAAACCAGACAGTGGAATACGGTATTCAAGAGGACAGCCACAAATTAAAAGAAATGTCAAGAAATCAAGTGGCAGGAACTTCAAAAGGGAATTTTTTTCCTTATTTTCATATGCATTCTTCATGAGCAACATCAAAAAGTGTAACATGCTAATAGCTAATAACAGGATAAGATTCACTAATTTACTAACTGAATAACTTAATGCGTATCAAAGGAATAATTTTCTCATTTCATTCTTTTTTTTAGATCTGACACTAAGCTGGGTATTATCAAGTAGATAAAACTGCATAGATTACAAGTCATCACTAAAATAGTAATTTTAGAATTAAGATTGCTATTTTATGGACAATGTCTCCCTTAGGTGTAAGGAATCACATACCTTTTACCCTCATTATAACTCATATTTCAAAAAAGAAATCAGGAAGGTATCTTTGTGGACATGTGATGTTTTGCTAAAAACAGAGTGTTTTGCAGAGACAGACTTGTTATGATGTTAAACTCCAGGAATGCTGACGACTGCAGAGGGGCAGTGCCACTCACCTGTCCCAGGTAAGCCAGTAATGCCGTGGCTGGGAGGTGAGGTTGGGTCCTGAGCTGAAGCAGGGATGGGATGTGGATGACTGATGTGCCACGGAAGTCCCCTGGCTATCCTGGCATGGAGGACCCTCCCTCCTGCCACTGTAAATGGTGAGAGGTTGGTGTGATGCCAGTGAAGAACAAAAGACAAATTTGTTCTTTTTTTTTAATTGCAAAAGAACAATGTATACTCCATATTTTGTATACTCCAAAATAATGGACTAGGTGTTGAACAGTGGAACAATTTCTAGTTTAATGTTAATTCTACTTACAGAATTCCATTTAATTTAAACAATGCTTTGCCTTTGCTGCTATTGCACACTATGGAGTCCACTACCCTCTGCTCAAAGCCTTTAGGAACAGGTCACCATTAAGGTACCAAACAGAAAAGCAGTTTGTTCCTTCTGTTCATATGTCACAGTCAGAGAACTTACTCAGAAAGGCACTAGACTGAAAGAGCCATCAGCGTCTGCCTGGGGGCTGAAGGGAAGCAGAGTTCTCCTGGCTCAGTACCAGGACTGATGCTGTCTACCACCTTCAGTGTCACCTGGCTGATGATATCGAATGCAGAAACAACAAACCTGAAGATGACACTAGATGAAGGTCGAGGTGTTGACACGCCACATAGTAACCTTTGGGGAAGAATCTTTAGGAGCTTGGGATCCAGCCGGCAGAAATCCCATCAAGTTGAACAAGGTATACAAAGGCCCACACCGGTTAACATGCCAGGAGAGGCTGGGAATTGTTTGGGTGAGCAGTAGCCCTGCTGGAGAGGACCTAGAGGTGACAGTGTGAGCCAAGGGTGGGCTCACGGCAGCTGGGGAACACTCCACATCACCTGCTGCCAAAGAAGGGTGGCCAGCAGGTTGAGCTCATTATCCCTGTCTCCTCAGGCCAGTAGTGTCACACCCGGACTGGTTTCCAGCTTGGGTCCCTGAGGTCAAGAGGACACATGGAACCAGCAAGAGAGGGTAGCAGAGGGATACTGGGATGGACAGGGACATGGAGCACATGCTCCAGGTGATGGAGGTGGCTGTGGCTGTTCAGCCTGGAACAGAGGGGACCAAAGGGTGAACAAACAGCTGCTGGAACCGGAGATGAAAAGAAAACAGGACCAAGCTTTTAGTGGCAGTGACAGGTGGCAATTGCCACAATGACCAATGGGGGCTCCTGGAGAGAGACTTTTTACAAGGGACAAGGGGAAATGGCTTCAAACTGAGGGAGAGTAGGTTTAGATTAGATATCGGGAGGGAATTGCTCCCTGTGAGGGTGCGGAGGCCCTGGCACAGGGTGCCCAGAGCAGCGGTGGCTGCCCCATCCCTGGGAGCGTCCCAGACCAGGCTGGACGGGGCTTGGAGCACCCTGGGACACTGGAAGGTGTCCCTGCCATGGCAGGGGGTGGAATGGGATGAGCCTTAAGGTCCCTTCCAACCCAAACCATTCTGTGATTTTATCATTCTGTGACTGCAGCCTGGGAGGTTCAGACTAGACATTTGGAAGAACTACTTCCCTGGGAGGATACTGCAGCACTGAGACAGGCTACCCAGGGGGGACACCAAACATTTGGCCAGGTAAAATCACAGCAGACCTAATCCAGTGTTGGTTCAGTTCTCCATTGAGTGGAAGGCAGGAGCTGATCTAAAGGCCCCTTCCAACCAGTATTTCTATGGTGTGAGTCAGACTCAAGCCAGTGGCATTATCAAAATCTTAGCACAGATGATCTCAAACACAACTAGCTTAACAGTCCACACACTAGTAATGAGGAAGGAAGATCCACCTCCTCAGCTGGCTGGCTTCTCACAGCCAGCTCCTTGCCAACAGGACACACCACTGTAGTGTGTTACACTCCGGTATCACCTTCCTCTCCTCATACCCCAACCACAAACATGATGTGTCGTGATGTCCCTTCAACAGGGAAGGCCGGGCTGTTGGAACCAATGGTTTTGTGGCAGATGGAGCAACATTTGCAATTAGGAAAAAAACAATCTCATGCTGCCAAAACATTATTAATTCAGCTTTCTTGGAAATATTCTGCCACTGTCACTGCTACATGCAAATTTGTCATGTAAATATGACTTCTTCCAAGGAAAAAGGCGTGGTTCAGCAGGCTTTCTGAGGACAACGACCTCTCTGCATCTAGTTTTTCTCTCCTTCAAAACCATTTGCTTCCAGTCACTGACTTTCAGAGCTGCAGCACCGTGCGGGTGCTACTCGTGGTGATTCCAATGAGAGACAGGAGCGAGCAGGGCTGGTTTGGGCAGGCTGGCCCATGGTCCCCACTCAGCTGAAACAGGCAGTGAGGACACAGTGAAGTCCAGCAGGGAATGGCTTCTTTTGGTTTGTGTATTTCTGCACACTGTATCTCTCTCTGTGAATGCCTGTGCTCCTTACACTGTGAGGAAAACAAGAATTTCCTGATCTTCCTTTATACCACCCAGTATTTTTCATAGCCCTACAGTGTCTTTTATTAATTTCCTTTTAGAAACAGACATTCATAATCCTTTCAAATTCTGCATCTATACAACATCAAAGCATTTCAGTGATTTTTTTCAGTCCATTTATATTGCAGCTGCCTGGTGCTGGAGTCAGACATATGGTGGTAGTACTGCAGGCAGTAAAGATGTCCAGCCTCTCTGCAGTTCTCCTTGCTGTAATTATTGATCGTTGGGGAAACTGAGCCTCAAACACCAAAAAACCTTTCTGTGATGCCTGACTGTTTAGCAGAAGGCAATGGGACAAGTGGGCTTTTAGTTTAAAAAAAGAGCCATTGTCCCTCCACTGAGGAGGGGCTGAGATTTATTTTTAACTTCACGCTTTTCTATACATCAAAAAAAAGCTGAATAATTCTGTTTTCATTTAGGAGGAGATTACAAGAGAAAGAAATGGTCTGATACATTTTAGATTAGAGCTTCTTCCCTGAGAACAGGGGCTGTTGCAGTATGGTCCCATGCCAGAGATAATCTTCTTTTCCCCAATACTGGCAGCTGGGCCAGTATATTTTCAAGAATTGCTGCACTCAACTAAGAGTTCTTCCAACTTCTGCGAATTTAGACTACTCTCCCTCTGTCAGTACTGGGATTAAGAAGTTATGAAGGTAACCTGCATCATAGTAATACTATAATGATTGCTCCGAAATGGAAAAATATCACGTATCTGTTTGCATTCTCCAACTGAGACATACCTTTAGAAAGTCAGTTTCTGACTACATGTTTGGGCAAACGATGCCTTATCTGCATGCTTTTTCCATGCATCATCCTGATCTGGGAACCTGAGTGCCATAACTAGAAAGCTATGTTAATTGTACAGGTTTGTGAGTCAGTGAAGTCCCAAACATACTCCTCAAGACTATCAGCCTCACAAAGTCTGCTCAAGAAGCTGGAGATGTTCCGTATCTGTCAGAGGAATCACAGAAACTGTAACAAGAATCTCCAACAAAGAGCATCTTGGCTTTATGGGCATGACATATTTCTGTTTCCTGAAACTAAAACTCACTACGTGTATGAACTGGTACTGTAAACACAAGTGCAAGTAAAAGAGTTCTACTGTTGCTGGACTCCTCCTCCTCAGTTTACACAGTCAGCAAAATTACTTTCTCAGTACTGAGTTACAGTAAAGAACTGTTAACTGTGGTGTAACTGAGAGCAAAGACAAAGTCAAGTCGATGGGGTTTGCTTCAGCTTACGACACTTCAAATAAAGCCTCTAAGTTTGTTTGGATCATAAAAGTGAAAGTATAGAGAAAATATGTGTTACAAAAATAGAAGTTTCTTACTAAAGCAATTTTTATGGAAGTGCTCACAGCTGAGTTAGTGTTATTTGCTTCTAATTTGGGCTTCATTCTCCATACTGTATGTTAACAAACTTAGACCACTTAATGCCAAGTGCCTTACGCATTTTTCTTTAATTAAATTTCTACAAAGAATCACATTGCATGAGCATTTGCCAATACAAAAAGCACACTCACAGATCCTGGGTAAAATCCAGGCACCCCTACAGTAACCAGCAGAATTCCCATTGAAGACAGGATTCTACTGTACAGGTCTTTGCTACATATGGGTAGTAAAAATTATCTTGTCACTTAGGAACTAAATTCTTCAGTACATTCTTCTAAGAACCTTAGTTCTGAATGGGCTCCACACTAGCACTTACCACTTCTCTTACTAGATAAAAACAACGTTACCTCAGAGTCCAATAATGTCTGTTTTCAGGTATGTTTGTAATTGCTGGAATATGCAGCAGATGCCAGTTTAGACAAGCTTCCTGCCTGTGGATAGACTGGTACTCAGTCTAATAATCTGCAGTTTTACTTCAGAGGTTGAGCACAGGATTGCCTGCACTGAGCTCTGGGAGAAACCAGAACCATTAGAATTTAGGGATTGTCTTAACTGCTCAGCAATAAGTTATAGGCGATTAGTAAATGAAAATGGTGCAAAAATTAAGAAGTTTTTAAATAATCTTTATGATCATTAATAGAAGACCAGGTGTAACAATTTACCTGTATTTCATCCTGAGCTATTTTTTGTCTGTGTGAGATGCTGAAGTGGGTAGTTCTGCCATTCTTCCTCTGACACAGGTTTTTAGCACCATTTTTTCTTCCATAACTCAGCCATACATTGCTGTGGGATTTGGTGTTCGGGAAAAAAATAAATCAGGGCTGCTCTAGGCCAGCACTGGTCAGCAGGGGCAGAGCAGGAGGGTTTGAGCTGGTGCACTTCTGCCACGGCTCTGTGGGATGTCACTGTCCTGCAGCTGCAGGGAGGACAGAGGGCTGAGGGCTGCTCATCTGCTTCAGTGCAAAGTTACTTTCCTAACTGGTATTTTTTTGCAGCTATAAGATGTTACCTAGTTACCAGCAAATCACAGCCTGGTAACCACTCAGAGAATTCTGGGGTTTATTTGCAACAAGGTAAGTGACTCTGAATAAGTCAGGCTGGGGACACTTAGGCTGTCCAACTGTACAACAGGATGAGACCCACACAACATTTATTTGAAGTGTTAAGATTAAAACTGCGGTATGAAATTAATTACGATTAGTCTTGACAACACTAACTCTATTTAAAATCTGTTGAACTGGTTTAAAATTTAACTTCAGGTTCCCTTCAGCTGCAACCCAGCCCCGGAGCTGTCGAAGCCTGCGTTGTCCATCCCATGCTGGATTTTCTCACTCGGTAGGAAGATTGCTATTAATAGACCCTAAGTGGATATAAAAAAAAAGGAAAAAGTGAGATTACCCAATTTCTCAATTCTGCAAACAACCATGTTTGCTTGCTTCAGTTTTGAGAAAGATTGTCCGAAATTCAGTTTCCTGATGGGGCTTAAGCCTCCCCTTTTGTGGCTCTGGACCATCCATCCCTCCTGCCTCCCCCAGTGCCGGCTAAGCAGGGTTGCTAAGCGACATGTTGTTCTCTTCTGTACTTTAGCAGAGAGGAACAGATCAAAGACACCCACAGTCCCGAATTATTTTATAAATGAATTTAAAGAGACACTCTCCTGTGCTGTATTATTGGGGGGGGGAGATCAAAAGTTGCTGGGTATAGCGAGAGTATCTGGAGAATTTAAACTGATGTCTTCTGGAAAATAAGAATGCTCTTATAAATGACAGCTGTGTAGTATTTGCCTTTTTTCTTGGGTTTTTTTGCTTTTTCAGAACTAGATTACAATTTTTTAATGCCAATTAATGTTTCTAGTTTCATGGCAGGCAAGACATTGAACACAGGCCAGGCTGCACGTGCGTACAACTTTCAGAAATCAGGGTTTCTGTCATCAAGTGACAAGCTTGTGGGGTTTTAACTCTTTTCATCTCTTGCAAAAGAGATTATCCATTATCCAAAAATATTTAATTCTTTAATTTTTACATGTTTTCCTGACTCAGGTTAGGCAAAAAAGCCACAGGATGAAGTTCAAGTTATGTATTTTTAAAAGGATAAATGAAGATAAGGAAGTAATCTGTGTAGATCAGGCAGAACACCTATGACACCAATATCTCAGACCTTGCTGAAAAGAATGAAAACCAAATGACTAACCTGTAATTACAAAACCTGGGAATAAACAAATTTAAACATTACCTCTTACAAGACCTTCACCTGCCTGGCATCAGCTCAGCTCGGCTGCTCTGTGCAAGCTGTGGGGTTTGTAGGAGCACGCCGGCAGCTGAGGCAGGTGTTTGCTGAAACAGAAAACGGGGGAATTACTTGCCCTCGTATCTACTCAGTTTCAAATACCATCAATGATGTAAAATGAAAAAAAAGCAGCACTCGGTAACAAAGTGCAAGAATTTTTCAGGACTTTTCATTTCCAAAGATGCCACGGCTGGCACAGCCCTCAGAGAAGGAGAGACACACAAAACATTCTTAAAGCCTTACTCAGACAAGCCAGACAGACTGATCATGCAGAAAGTAAAACTCATAGGTCAGATGGCTGCAAAAAATCGCATGCAAAATTTTTCCCATGTGCAAATCTCGTTGTTCTGTACCAGCCACCTGAGCTGCACAAGCAAATGTCTCCTTTAAGGCTTTTTCAGGGGCTTGCTGAGGCAAAGAGGTGCCCCTGCAGCTTCAGGCACAACATCGCTGGGGAAGGTGACCATAGAGGATCTCACTCTCTTCACCGTGTGCCTGGTCACAGAGTGGAGCAAGCTCCTCACTCTTGTCCTAGGCCAGCAGTCTCACATCAAATTGAGGGTAGATTAGTGAAACTAATACACTCTAGGACTACAAAGGGATTAATTTCACATAAATCTTCACCAAAAAAAATCAGTGTTAGGATTTATTTACATGCATTTTATTTTCCAATGAGAAAACAAGCCTCCCTTTTTTTCCTGCATCATTAAAAGTCTCTTCAAAATTCTCACTGCTTAGATTTGGCACGTAAAATCCACTGTACTACAGCTAACCTACATTCTCGTAAAAGCACGTATTTTAGAACAGGACTCAGCCAGCTTCCCCATTTCTAGATATCAATTACACAGGCAAGATATGTGCTTTACTCTCACTGACAGTGTTTTATGTATAAACATCTTGACCAGCATTACGCTGTCAGTGGATAGCAGATTTGGTGTGTTTTGGCTGAATTTCTGAAGGGGAAAGCTGTGACTTGCACTCTAAATATTTTTTCTGGAGAACGGATTCCTCCACACACTATGAGCATCTTGTAGAGAATACAAGTAAACATTTGGGAAGGAATTTCATGCTTATGGCAGGTATTGATTTGCCAGCCTTGGAAACTGAGCTGCCTGGGACTCGCTGCACAAGCACAGCTCCGGCTCTGTGAGCTCTGCAGGCCGGCCAGGTTCCCACCACGCTGCTGCTCCTGCTGCAACGGCGAGACAAGAGCCAGAGAGCCCTAGAACTGAATGGTGTGGAAGGGACCTCAAAGATCATCCAGTGCCACCTCCCTGCCGTGGGCAGGGACACCTTCCACTATCCCCGGATGCTCCAAGCCCCATCCAACCTGGCCTTGAACACTGCCAGGAATCCAGGAACAGCTTCTCTGGGCACCCTGTGCCAGGGCCTCACCACCCACTAAGCCAAGAATTTCTTTCTAATATCTAACCTAAACCTGTCCTCTGTCAGTCTGAAGCCATTCTCCCTTGTTCTGTCATTCCAGGTCCTCATAAATAGACTCTTTCCATCTTTCTTGTAAGCTCCCTTCAGGAAGGCTGCAATTGGGTCACTCTGAAGCTTATCTTCTCCAGCCTGAACCACCTCAATGCTCTCAGCCTTTCCTCATAGCAGAGGTGCTCCATCCTTCTGATCATCTTGATGGCCTCCTCTGGACTTGCTCCAACAAGGTGCAAGTTGGAGCACCAACTTGCAGGGATGGTGCCCTTCCTGTCTGTGCAGACGGCTTGTTACGATCTGTATTTTTGGTGAGTTTATTCAGACATCCTGACCACGCTGTGTTCAGGGATGCAGTTCAATCGAGCTAGTATTTTATCTGAAAGGTAAAACGTTCTGAAGTGGTTTGTTGTAAGAATTTTAGTTTATTTTTATTACTATTGGTAGAATTTTGTTTAATGAATGTAAGTAATTTTGATTTGCTGCTTCTCTTTCCTTACTCCTAGAATGCTGAAGAACCTGTGCTGCAGCTGGGCAGCTGGATCCCAGATGTGAGCAGCCAGGGCTGAGTTTGGGCCCGGGAACAGGAGATGATGCTTTTGACATGTGGGAGGGCAGTGGAGGCCTTTGAGAACATTAATAATATTACTTGATGCTTCCACAGTGCTTTGCCTGCGCCTGCTTAAAGCTCAACATAGGCGATGAGTAATTAGCGATCTGGATGTCTCTGAAATGATCAGCAGCAGCATTTAAATCATCATTAAAATACAATTAGCAGCCCTTTGAACAGAATGCTGTCGTTCAGAGCAGTCTAATTGGTGGCTCGTGGGCCAGTTCTGGACAACAGGAGGATTGTCTGCTTCTCCAACTGCACCAGCTCAAGGAGCACCCTGTCCCAGGAGTGGCGGCCGTGCCTCTGGGATGGACATGGTAGAGCCATTATGCGACAGGAAAGGCAACAGCACAAAGTATCCCTTGTGTCCAGGCCACTACTTTGAAAACTCTGGATTTATGGACTCATTTCATCCTGTGTGCTGATTCAAGCAGGCGCAGCCCCAGAACTTTATACTTTGCAATTCAAATCAATTTAATTTTTTTATACTTACATTTTAGACTCTGCAGCAGGAGCCATAGAGATGAAATAAGGGCAGACAATGGTGAGACAAATAACAGAGTGATCCACACCTATGGGTGATGTGCTGGCAGATCGTGCTGGCGTGTGTTTGGGCAAGATGAAGAATTCAGTTGCTGTAGCAGACTGAAAGTGAAGGTCTGGCTTGGATGGTGTTCCCAAACCTGGCAACCCTACCCCACATTTAGGTAGCTAAATCTGTTACTTCCATGCCTGAGATACTTGTGTTAATTGCATAAATGCCAACAAAAACAACATGTTTTTAAAGTGTTGGAAATGTAAATAGCTGCTCTTCTGAAATGGCCACAGTAGATGTATTTTAGCTCAGATTCGCTCTCGCGATACCACTTGCAAGTGCATCTTTATGTTATAATTTCAAGCTGTAGCATTCTACTAGTATCTTTTTGTAATATCATTGATGCTCCTGAAAAAACTGCTGTAGAATAGACTTTAAATACTGGCTTTTTGTATGTCTCACACAACTGCCACAGGAACAGCACACTACTGTTCCAGGTTTTTGAAGAACCGCTGCTCCCTACCAGCTCCCGCTGCCTGCTTCATAATGCCCTTATTATTTATGCTTTTTCTCTTGAAAATTCAAGTTTAGAACTTAAAATTTTCAGGCTTTTGTTTCTTAAAACTAATCAAAGGCAGAGAATGGCCCTGATGTAATCTGTGTAGTGTGTGCTGTGGCTGAGCATCCACTGCTGTGAAAGCGCTGCTTGTTCTCTGAAAGGAGGAATTCTTTCAGCCAGCGTCATTGCCCCCTCCTCCTCCAGCCTGCTTTTCCCAGGCACTCAGAGGACTCACTGCCAGTCATTTTCTTGCCCTAAAAGTTTGCTGGAGCAACACCATCATTTACCCCACATACGCCCAGGGCTGAACTCCTTCAGGGTTGGCCTCTATGGACAATCAGACCTTAATAGTTTGAACATAGCAGTGGCTCTAGTAAAGTATACTATCTTCTGAATCTTCTTTTCTTCGGATTGGTAGTCCAACATGTCAGTGTCGGCCTCACTGCTCAGTATCAGAGAAACTCTTTTCTCTTCCTTTGCCGTTCATGTAGCAAGTGGCTTTCACATACATCCTGTCTACAAAAGAGGTCAGCATTGGCCTGGCGTGTTTTACCATCACTTGAAAGAGAAAAGAAGGAGAAAAAGGAGGCTCAGGGGAGACCTTAATGCTCTTTACAACTACTTGAAAGGAGGTTGTGACAAGGTGGGTGTTGGGCTCTTCTTCCAGGTAACAATCAATAGGTCAATGGAAAATGGCCTCAAGTTGTGCCAAGGGTGGTTCAAGTTGGATATTAGGAAAAATTTCTTCACTGAAAGAGCGGTTAAGCATTGGAACAGATTCCTGAGGAAGCTGTGGAGTCAGCATCCCTGGAAGTGTTCAAAAAATATGTAGATGTGGCACTTAGGGACATGGTTTAGTGGTGGATTTGGTAGTCAACGGTCAGACTCGATGATCTTACAAGACCTTGTGCACGCCTTACAGCCTTTGCTAAAAGCCCTCAGAGTTAAACCAGGGGCTTAAGCGGGAAGAGATGGAGAGCGTGAGAAGGGCACAAATTCTACACAGCCAATGCCGGAGCAGAACAGAAAAGCAAATGAAGATGCAAGACAATCACCAAAGTTCATTGTAGTCAGTGAGAAAGCAGAGGAATAGTCCACTCCCCAGCTCCAGTACCTGTAGAAGCTCCATGCTTCCACAAAAAAGGGCTGATCTCAGCAAGAAGGTGCAAGCTGTACTCACCAGATATCATTGAGAGAAGTTCCACACAATTTTATTGTTATGGTGGAAGCTATAGCAGAAACTAAAATTTAAATTAAATTGAAATATTAGAGCAGAGGAACGCTTATTGGCTGAAGGCTGATCAGCTGAAATGCAAGATTTCAGCAAAGTCTGCTTTACAAAGAGAAAGTTTTAAAAAAGAAGCCGTCGGAGTTGATATTACCAAGCTGTTGCTAAAAGAATCATATTATTTCTCAGAAAAAAAGCAGCTGTTAGCAATAAATGTGCTTAAGCTGAGCAATTACCCATGGACTTCTGCAATCTTATGTCTTGTAGAAAAAAGGAAAAGTTCCAGAAATAGACTCAAAGTCCCTAGAGAGCTGATGCTGATGGAGAGACCAATAAGTGTTTTAAATAATCCAGTGATATGCCTTTTACATGCACATCTTTGACCTAAGAGAAAAATGTTCCATCCGAAGTATCACAGATATTTGAAAAAAGCTATTGAAGTTATTGAATGCTTAAGCAAGATGATGTTTGTTGATATTTTGTGGAGATACCTAAACATGGAAAATCTCCTTCTATAAATTTTGTGTGATGGTGCATAGTTTAACTGCAGCAACGTAAGAGACAAGAAAGGGATGTCGCACATGGTAGCAAATACAATGACACAAAATCAGAGCAAGATTGCAACAAGCGACAAATTTTATCCCCAGTACTTTTTTAAACCTCAACAATTTTTCTTCAATTTCTTTTATTTTTGCAACTTCTTTTGACTAAGTGACAGGCATGCCTAGAACTGCGAGCACTGAGGTAGCAATGCAGAAAAGCACCCTGCACACAGGGTGAGCCCATGGCCTCTTGCAGACCTGGCAGTGAGGTGAAGGCTGGGAGTTCTTCTACAGCAGAAAGAACTGGGAAGTTCCGGGGCAGCAGCTCTGCAGCAAGACGCACCAGGCTGAGAAAAGAGGAGAAATATTAAGGGAAATCACATCAAACAAGGGTTTCCCTTGGATAACATAAGTATCAGTTACTCCCAGGCAGAAGGATCGTTCAGGTCACAGCGGCTAGTCTGTTCCACAGCCTGTGTCCATGCTCCTCTCGCTGTGGGACTGATTTTCGTTAACAGAGGAACCAAGACTAAACTGATAACATTCATCTCTGCTCTTGCTCTGACACGGTTATTCGGTTATTCGTTAGTTCTTCCTAATGACTGTTCAGTTCCTTCCTTTGAGGGAGCCACTCCTAATTCTCTTCTGTTCAGGTTGGATAATGAGTCACTGACTTTAATACCAACCGCTATTAACCCCTCCTTTACACAACCAACATCTGGGAACAGTGGAACACGTTGTGTCTCAGTGCTGAGGAAGAAGACTGATGAATCCTGCAAGCTTTCTGCTGCTGGTTGATGACAAAACACCTTGTTTGTCTTGTGTCTTTGATTAATTGCTCTTTAAGTCTAGCTTAATCTACCTGCTTTCCAGAGTAATTTTGTGTTCCATAAATTTAACCTATTTTCCACTGTCTTCTTGTCTGGCCAAACTTTTCATTTGTATTAAATAAGTTCTGGGAGCACCCTGTTTCCCCTTGTGCTTTTCCTCTCTCTTTCCTTTTCTTTGGGGAGGGAGGGCTGTGTTCGTGGCCGGGCAGTGCTCAGTTCTGCTGCACCTCCCTGACTCCAAGGATGCTGATAGCCAGGCTCCTGATAGCACATGCTCTGGATTAGTTTCCTTCCTAAACAACAAAACAGAAAAAAACACAAGCAAATTTATCATCTTTTATTTATTGATGATTTGCCATGCCTAAGACTATTGAACTAAAGACCCTGTGAGACAATTAACAACAAGAAGTGAATTCTTCTTGACTCAGTTACTGCTCACAAGGCTACTTAGAGAATGGCTTGTTTGTGATCAAGCTTAGCACTGCTGGAGCATTGAATACATGCAGAGCTGTCTGATAACCTGCCTTTTAGGCACCTCATGCACAGCAGTACTTGTTATTTTGACCAAATTTTGGTGATTTTTGGGATATTTGGAATTCTGAAGTTCTGCTTCCTTGATCCGCATTCCTCCAATTAGCACTACTGTCCTGCACCATGTTTTGTGTGTTCCTCAAAGTGTTCCAAATGGTTTTATTATTTTGATGTTATTATAACATAACTATTCTTATAGAGTAATCTAAGAATTCTAAGGAAAAAGTAGTTCAGAAAGAGACCACGCTAAGGAAACCACACTCTCAGATTGCTGCAAAAACAGATTTCTAAGAAGAAACATGCACTTGTCATTGATTACTTCCACAGCTTTTTCAATATTCTTTATTCCATCATCCTAAAGCTGCACCAGTTGGGCTCAGATACACACATCCATGGCACTCAGTGCCTGGGAGTGAGCCGGCCCACTCCTGCTGCAACTGCTATTCCCTGCTGGGAATATTTACTGTGGGTGCCAATCCAGCCTGACTGAAATCTCATTAACAATATGCTTTACCTCATTAATAAAATATTAACATGAACATACAGCATCAGCAGCTTGACGTTTCCTGTAGTTTTCCAACACCTGAACAGCAGAGAACTGCTCAGGTGCTGTGGTATTATTGCCGTGATAAACTTGCAGGCAATCTCTGAAGCTTGGACACAGTCCTCACCTCGGCCTTTATAAAAATAATTTCATATGGCAAAACCGAAGACAGATAATTCCTCACTGCCTGTGCAGTGAAGAGCAAGTTTCTTCCAGTAGTTGATACTTATGCTCATTTATGGGTTTCTTCTCTTTTAGTTGATACTTATGCTCATTTACCAGTCATGGCAGCAGTTTGGCTGTCCTGTGGATGGCAGGTCTTAAGATGCAAGCAGTTGCCACTTTAAGCATGTCCAAGGTGAAAAGGCTGCCAAAAGCATTGAGGGAGGTGATTGCGTCTCTCTATTCTGCACTGGTGTGGCCTCGCCTCAAGTCTTGTGCGCAGTTTCAGGTGCCACAAAACAGGAAAGATCTAAAGCTATTAGAGAGTGTCTAAAGGGGGGCTGTGAAGATGGTGAAGGGTCTGGAGGGGCCATAGGAAGAGTGGCTGAGAGCATTTGGTTTGCTCAGCTCAAGAAGGGAAGGCTGAGGTTAGAGCTCCCTGGGGGCTGCAGCTCCTCTCGAGGGGCAGCGCAGGGACAGCTCCGATCCCTGCTCCCTGTGCCAGGGCCAGGACACGAGGGAATGGCTGCCGCGGCGCCAGGGGAGGGTTAGGGTGGATATCAGGAAAAGATTCTTCCCCAGAGGGTGCTGGGCACTGCCCAGGCTCCCCAGGGAATGGGCACGGCCCCGAGGCTGACAGGGCTCCAGGAGCGTTTGGACAGCGCTGCCAGGGATGCCCAGGGTGGGGTTGCTGGGGTGTCTGGGCAGGGACAGGAGTTGGACTGGATGATCTTTGCAGGTTCCTTCCAGCCCGGGGTATCCTACGATCTGGAAGCTTCACCAGCAGCAGCAAACGCTCAGCGGGGCGAGGCCAGGCCAGCCGGTCACTTTTACCGGCCACGGCCCGTCGGGCCTGTGCGGCGGGGAAGGCGCTATGGCCAGGTCCAGCGCGGCACCAGGT
>VZRR01013891.1:416760-469804 GCA_013398015.1 Oreocharis arfaki
GGCTTCTACACGGACTGGGTGAGCGGCGGGCAGTGGAACCACATGCTGGGCTACCTGGCGGCCCTGGCCAAGGCCTGCTTCAACGGGAACATCGAGCTTTTCGTTTTCTTCAACGGCGCCCTGGAAAAGGCCCGGCTGCACGAGTGGGTGAAGCGCCAGGGCAACGAGCGCCAGACGGCGCAGCAGATCGTCAGCCACGTCCAGAACAAGGGCACCCCGCCGCCCAAGGTCTGGTTCCTGCCGCCCGTCTGCATGGCGCACTGCATCCGCCTGGCCCTCATCCGCTTCCACATCAAGGTGAGGAGGAGCCCGGGGTCCCTCCCGTCCGGGGGTCCCGGCGCCCCCTCCCCGCCGCTCCCTCCCGGCTCCAAGATGGCAGCGGGGGCTGCCCGCGGGGGGAGGGAGGGCACCCTCAGCCGCTCCCCTCAGCGCCTCAAAATGTCGCCCAGACCCGCGGGGGCGGCACAACTTTCGGCGGCCTCAATCCCCGGGGGATTTTGGCTTATTTACACGGCGCTGCCCGCCGCCCCGCCAAGGCCGGAGGCCGAGAGGCCTTGACGGGGCGACCGGCAGCGCCCATGGCCCGGCCCGGCAGCAGGGCGGCTTCTGCCTCCATGTTCTTTCGCTCCGTTGACTCAAAATGTCCCTTCTTGCCTTGTGGGCTGTGGTACCGCAGGGGAGAGCGGGTGGGCGAACAGCATCTCTGTAATTAATTATTGAGGGGAGGAAAAAATAATTAATCAGTTTAGTTCTCGCGCAGGATGGATCTGCAACAAGTTTCCGGCTGAGGCGAGGTGTTTAAACTTGGGCTGGAAGGGAAATGGCTCGCTGCAAAAAACACAGTGGTGCCACTTTTGGCTTTATGGAGGTTTTCGTGTTTTGCTCAGCGTTTTCTCAGTATCAACAAGCTTTTAAAACCAGTTGTAGAATAACTGGCTCCTTACTCCGTAACAGCAATACTTCTGGTTTGTGCAATCAGCAGTGCCAAGCTGACAGTCCTTCTCTTAAACTCCTTATTTTAAGGGGCAGCCTCAGTTTTCCGGCCTCACAAACAGCCCTTCATGTCGGAGCTGGGCTCCATGGCCATCTTGCGCTCGAAGGCCACGATTTCAAAGGTTGCAGGATATGACCACGTTGTATCTCTCCACACGGCGTTCCTGATTTACGAGGGTTTCTGTTCAGCTGAGTGATTGTGTATATTGAAACACAAGACGCTGGAAAAACAAGCCCGGGGATGAAGCTGCAGTTTTAGGAGTTGCCTGCTCACCTTCCCGCTGGGGAGGGAAGAGCAGCAGGAGGGAAGCACATACTCGTAGGCTTTATTATCTTAAATTACTTTTGTGTGTAGAAAAATATTATGTAACCTTCGGAATTGCTCGATCACTAGCAGCAGCTTAATGTTACTTGGCCTTTCGTCGGATTAGAAACATTCTGGCTGGGCTGCAGTCCTGGGGTACAGATGCCTCTCTCAGAGGAGCTCACCCCGAAGGTGACTTTGGGTGAAGTTTCTCGCAGTTCTGCCAACAGGGCGGGAATCACTGTTGCTCCCTCTTAGCTCCCTGCTCGCTGGGCCAGGCCCGTCCGTGGAGGAACACCGAGCTGGAGCGCAGCCATCCTGAGTTCAGCCTGCTCGGCAGTGGAAGTCCCACCCTGCGGTGGCCGCAGCCGTGGTGGGGATTGGGTCACCAGGCCGGGGCCGCTGCGCCGGGCAAAGCACGTGTGGAATGAACTGGAAGCGGAGGCGAAGCTCGTTCTTGCAGGGCACGTTCAGCTCTGCCGAACGCCATGCCTTGGGCTTGGCCTTGGTTAAAGTGAGGAGGTTATGGCCGTGTCTGCTGCAGTCGTGTGTTCTCTTGGTCAATGTAGAGGCCAAATGGTGTTATGTTTTTTGGATGGTGGGAATTTGCATGAAAGCAAAAACATCCTATCATTTGAACTTCTGGGGACTTTTTGTAGCTAGGAAGTACTTTTGTGCTTTCAGCAAAAAGTTTTAAGGCCCATGCGGTGAAGGTCCTTACCTTGAACTGTTTGTTGGTGCATTATAAATCTTCCTTGTTTGTTACTGAGACTTAGAGATCGTTAGTGAAAGCAATGAATGGAGTAAAATAAGAATTTTTTTTTTTCTTTTAGTGTATCAAAGTAGAGACTTGGTTTAATGCAGCATTGAAATCCATAGTACCCAACAGGAAGCCAGCTGTTCAGATATCAGTGGGAATTTGGTGCTTGCAATAGTTTTGCAGCATGTTGAACTGGCTGTTAGTTTGTTAAACGTTTTCTGTCTCAGACCTGACTCAGGTACATTACATCTGAACCAAGTTTCTGCATTTGACAGCAGTACCACCTGTAGCATTTTATTTACTTTCCAGTGCTGCTGCAGCATCAGCTCCGTTATGGTTTCTTGGTGACAGGCCTTATTCCTGATCTCTGGAAGCAGTTATAGTAGTGTGAGCACACTCATACTGAGTCGTGTTTCTGTCATTAAAATGTACCAAACTTGCAAAATCTCAGTAAATACAGCATCCTCCCAGTTTTGCTGGAGAAGGTTTGTGAGATGTATATTTGTTTGTCTATGTCAGGTTAGCCCTGGGAGCTGGCAGCTCATTACCAGATACTGAGGGCTGTGGGGGGAGAGGTTATTGCTATCCACACACTGATTTGCCACCATGCATGTCCAAACTGCACTGGTTCTCTGCACTGCTCAGCTGTCCTGGGGATGGGAAGGATATCAGCAATTTGTGATGCCTCATTTTTTTCAGTTGTCAAGAAACTCTGTGGATAAATCTAGTTTTAATGGATTCATTTTCAGGTCAACAAGGATATTTCATGGTTATAGTGGTCGCATGCATAATGCACATCAAAGATACTGCTTAGCTTAAAACGCTTTGCTTCTCTGCTTTTCTTTTTCTCTTATGTGATTCATTATCTTTCTAAATCTGCTTTGTTACAAATATCTTTTTTCTGTAAACCTTCCATTAGTTTTATTCTCACTCTCACTTTGGTGTAGCCCTCCTGTTGAGCACAGAGCAAATGCATCTTGAAGGTGTGATTTTTATTTACATGTATAGGTGATTTTTTAAAATTTACATATTCGTAAGACAGGTGTTAAATTGTAGTGTTTTTGTTTGGAGAAATTGGGTTTGAGAATACTGATTGACTTCGAATATGAAACTGATTTTCGTATTTTTAGGAACATTTGAGTCTGGAGTAGGTTTCTGTGTGAAGCTAGGAACTGGCTATGAATTTAATCTATTTTGGTAATTAGAGAGGAGAAAATGAGTAATGTCTTCTATCCAGAACAATTATAAATCACTCACAGATGGTTTCAGCAGGATGTAAAAATAACAGGTTCCTCCAGGTTATAACAAATATCCTGCGGGTTCTTAGTTTCATTGTGACCTGGTGTTTTTCAGTTTGGGGGGAATAATTCTTAAAAGAAACTTTTATGCGAAGTAGGTTTGCTAAAATTTAAATATTTAGGCAGTAGAGTTCTTAACAGCTCTAATACTTTGGGGAGACTGTTTAATTCTCAGTGTCTAAAGGTGCTCGTGTGTATTTATTCAGGCAGGATTCTCTCTTTCTGAGCCAGCACCATTAATGTTTACACAAGATTTAGGCTTGAAAATATTCCAGACTCCTGGCTGTGATTTCCACCACGTCCCCTCTCCCTGGGTTGGTTCTGAAGCCTGCATGTTCCTGGGTACCTCTGCATTTGTGGGAGCCACGAGATATTTCTCTGACTCTCTCATATTTTTAAGAGTTTTACATTGTGGGTTAACTGTACTTTGGTAAATACAGCTCTTTTCCCTGTGATGGTTCAGTTATTTGAACATGGATTCTAGTATTCCCTGAACACACAGCAACTTCGTGCTGGATAGAGAGCTCTGTAAAACGGGGAGGGAACTGAAGCCTGTGGAGGTAAAGGAAATAGCTCATAGGAAATCAGAGGAGCTGCACACGGAGCTTCCTTTTGCGTTATCTGCACACCCATGTCACACCTAGTGCAGCAGAAGGAGTTCTCGCTTGGTTTTTTATAGATCAGAGCTGCTTGTTGTGCATGCAGAGAGGTTGGGTTTAGATACATGGACATAATTTAAATCTATCTACCCTTAGTTAAAAAATATTGGAGGGATTTTTCTAATTTAAAACCTGTGAAGACTGGTGGGTGGGGGTGGGGTGAAGCCTGAGTTGCCTTCCTTGAGTTAGGAACTATGTAAGTCTGATGTCTTTAAATTCTTCCAGAAATGTTTATGGTTTCTCTCGCACCTTATGCTGGAGGACAGCATCATTGTGAGAAAAATGGCTATGTGTGTTCTTCTCATAAACAAAGTAAATTTCAAAAACAGTCCATCAAGGAAGTTTCTGAAGAAGTAACATTTTCTGAAGAGTACAGGGTGGTAGGATTAGAAATAGGGAGAGCTTAGTGAACTGGTGTTTGGTTGCAGGAACAGGTGAGGTGCTGGTTGTTCTGCTGCTCGGATTTGGATTGAAAGGGAACATCTCGCAAAGGTGCACGGGTGAGGTAAAATTTGACATACCTCGGGAATACTGTAGTTCAGCATCAGGTTCAGCAAGTGCAAGACATGAGTAGAAGAGAAAGGGTCACTGTAAACTTGCTGTGGGTGACTGCAGGGGCTGCTGGAACGGGCTGTGGAGTTTGGGACCTTCTCTCCTGTTCTGCAGAGGAAATAAATAGCCTCGCTGGCACTAAGGCTGTAGTTATTCATGCGTGCTGTGGAGACTGAAGCTAATAGTTTTGTACTAGTCTATTTTGGGATAGCTTGCTATCTACATTGTTGTTAAAATGGAATACTCTGTGAGGGTGGGTTATACCAACACCCAACTTCCAAGGGGATTTCTGAATCACTGAATGTGTATTATGTATGTGGATGGTAGAAGCATTAGGGATCCAAAGCTGGCTGTAGTTGAGTGTGCTCATATGCGCACTGTAGTTGTAGCAGTTCCTGGAGGTGTGTTGGAATGCAGGACCATAGGTACTGACCTGCCCTCGTGGGACTTTCAGTTTCAGTATCAGCTTCTTGATTAGAAAGGGTTCCTTTTATATTTCCAACGTTCGGAATTGGCCCGTGTCTCCCTGCACATGTCTGTTCGAGTCATCTGGTTTCTGTAGCCTAAAATATGTGCTTTGCTAGCCAACAGGAGTGGAGAGGTGAAGTTTGGGCTATAAAACTGGTGGTTGGCACCATCAGATACAGTTGTGCATGAGGGGATAGACTGAAGAGGGAAAGGGCAAAAAAGTTGGCTTAAATACAGCAAGGTTTGCATTTGAAAAGTCAACAAAGTTATCTCTGTTCATCGGAGGTTGTGTTTGGCCTGTTTAAAAGAGGGCTAAAAAGCTTTATAAGGTATCATGGGTTTGCTTGATCATGGGGGGCATCTTGCTCTGCTGAACTGCTGGAGTACCCACAGCCTCAAGGCTTTCCCCATGAGCTGGTACAGACACTGGAACAGTAATGTCTTCAGAGTTCAAGTGTTTACTGGTAATAAACAGTTTTTTCAGATGAGTTCACTAGTACAGAATGCCGCTGCAGCCTTCCAGAAGCGTGTGCTGTGCTTCCGAGTGCTCCTTACGTGCTCTCCGTATGTGCTGCGTCACTGGATTTTTTAAATTACTTTAAAAATATCTCGAGTGTTTTAAATGCACATGTATAGTTTCTGAAAGACCCACTATATCATAATAGTTGTGATAAATCAGTGCTGCCATTTACACTGGAGCTAATTGCTCTGTCTTCCACTATAGGTTGCACAGAGCATTGAGGATCATCATCAAGAAGTAATTGCTTTCTGCAGAGAAAAAGGTTTCCATGGTTTGGTTGCATATGACTCCGATTATGCATTGTGCAACATCCCTTACTATTTCAGTGCCCATGCCCTAAAACTGAGCCGGAATGGGAAAAGCCTCACAACAAGCCAATACCTAATGCATGAAGTTGCCAAGCAACTGGACCTGAATCCAAATCGCTTTCCTATTTTTGCTGCTCTTTTAGGTAAGTGAAGATGCTGCTAGTCAGCCTTACAATTTCAGTTTCTATTAACCGTTTTAAAATAATGTGTGTGTAATTTGACAAAGCACCTGGGGAAAGGCATCCCTTTGTTCCAGACATTCCTGCTGTGTGAGGTGGACTGGATGTGTGTTTGAGGTCAGACATGCCCAGTTTGTAGAAACCTTCGAGCAATGCAAATTGTGGCTGTCTGGAAGGAAGAGTTGAAAGCAGGGATTCGTCAGAGCTCCGCTTAGCCAGAATGTTCTCAGTGAGTGGGGGGAGTCAGGACAGTTGTGGTTCTAGTTTGGGTCCTGTGTAGTATGAGGTCTAGTTTCAGTGGTAAGCTTTCCAGACTGGAAGTATGCTTTTGTCCCGAATTCTGCTTAAAAATAACACCCATGTAGTGAAGGTGCTTGGTTTGCTGAGGCTTTTCCCCCTCACTCTGAAATGAGTATTGGACAAGTATGGCAGCACATCAGCTGCAACAGAAATATGTTGAACTGTGTAATTGAGTGAAACTCCGCATTTCTGAAAGCACAAGTGAGCAGCATTGTACCATTCCGTTGGTTTTGTCTGTATACTTTCTTAGCACTCTTGCTTCTTGTGCTCTTGAGCTTCTTCATGAGCTTCAGCAGGATAGGAGGGAATGTCTCCAGTTTCACATTTCTGCTTAAATGGGACACTTTTAACACACTCCATTTCCACAGCAGTGACAGAGAATAACTGTCATACTCTCTCAGACAGAAGAGTGAATTAATTACTGACGAAGTTGACTCCAATGAGTAAGATTTATTTAGAACAGCATTCTAGCTGCTTTTTGGGAGCAGCCATGTTCTTGATCTTGTTATGCTGTGCAAACAAAATAAGGAAACTGGATTTTCTTTCTAGTTTCTCACTCATTTTATTTCAGTTATGGGTACATGATAGAGGAATAGAGCTTCTTTGAAAGCTCTGAATGAGAGAGGCTTTGTGTTACTGTTTTAAATGCTAATATTTTAGCAGTCTTTAATACTGTTCCCAGTCCAGGAAGGCACCTTCCGTGTTAAGAAGGAAAGAACCAAATGGATCTTGCAGTAGAAAGCCATAAGTATTTGACTAGTTGGAGTTGTCTTTTGTCAGTGTGTGTTTTTCCTGCCTGCGCAGGTGTAGGGAGGCAAGGCAGAGGGTTGGCTGAGCTGCTGTTGCAGGAATTGCATGACAGACTACTATTGCTTGGCTTTGTTACGGAGTCTATAAATAAGTTGGGGCATGCCAGTTCAGTGAGTAAGAATTACTGCTGGAAAATCACTTTCCCAGTTGCAGATATGCTTTATGGACTGCATGGGAAGTGTGGCTTTAAGTTGCCACACAATTCCAGCTGCACGGCCTGCTGAGACTTTGTTTGCTTATATCAAACAGTAGGTGAAAAAAGTTCTGATAACGTTTCTGAAGGCTTGCAGTTTTATACAAGAAGCTCTTGGTTATTTTTGTCTCTTGCTGTCTTTCATGACCAAATATTTTTCGGCGTGTTCTTAGGAGAAAGAGATTTGAGGTAATTTCACATGATTACTCCAGAGAGATTTCCAGAGAGGGTGGCTTTCCCCCCTCCCCCTCAAATTGATACAAAGGTTAAAAACCCCCAGGTCAGCTACAAGTTTAGTTCTGAGTATTCTTTTGCATGTCTTGTGTGTGTGTATTCAGTATGAGTAAGCAGAATAAAGTTCATGGAAGTTAGGGTTAGAACAGAAGATACTCTGGAGATCTTCCTGTGCTTGGGGCTTTTGTGTTATTTTTGTGTGAGTGAATTTTAGGAACCCTAGGTATTTGGGATAGAAAGTGATTATATAATCTGACAACAAACAGATACAGTTTGGCTTGAAGCCTTGGCAACATGTTTTAACTTTTGCAACCTTGGTAATATAGTAACTTTTTTTTTTCTTTAATAGAAGGCTAAATGCCTATATGCATATGGTTGTGTGCAGCATTGAATGTGTTTAAATTAGGGTGGCTCATTTACTAATCTAAGTTTTTATATATTTGTTGAATATCTGAGGGCTTGTCTGGCTTCACAGGTTATTCTGCCCATGCTCATGTGGCTTGTTTGGGTCTTTTTTGATCCTGTTAAGTAGAATAAAAGCACAATGGGAAGGAATGAGTGAGCATTTGATGACATGGGAAGGCACATGAATTTTTTCTGGGTACAGCAGTGTAACTCCCCATGCTAGTACTTTGTGTAGGAATAAAATAATGCGTTCTGAGGTAATTACAGTTAAACTGCTAGTTTAGCGTTTGCAATTCCAGAAAGCCCAAACTGTCACAATAGCTGTGATATCCATATTCAGCTTTAGGGCTGCAGATTTATTTCCCTGTATCCGGAAGACTAAAGTTTCTTTGTATTCCGATTCATTCTTGTCATTAACTCCAAGAATCAATTTGGGGAATGCTGAAAGAGGAGAATCATCCTCTAAGTTTCAGTCTCACATTGGGCAGTTGGAGAAGCCTGAGGAACGAGACTAAACTGGGCAGTTAAAACATTGTTCTCAATGGCAAGTGATTTGGGATTGAGTTCTGTTCAGGGATAAAGTGTCTATTGAAATATTCCTTCAAAATATTTTTCTGACTGTATCAATGAGGCAAATGTCTAAAGTTTGCTTTCACATGAGGTTCTGTGTGCACTGGGGTTGGTTGGCTTGCTTTAGGGTTTTTTTCCTTCTTACAGCTTTCCATCCAGAAGGGGTTTATAGTTGTAGCATTATAATATAAAGGGTGTCTTTGGCATGTGGCCTGGATACTGCATCCTCCGAGCATGCTCTGAAAAATTTCTGTTCTAATTGCTGCTGATATAAACAGAGAGTTGATTTGGGTTATTTTGTAGCTTTTGGGTCAAATACTTCAGAATAATTTTAAAAACAAAAAGCAGCCCAAGCTTCAGCAAGTAGAAAAACAAACCCAGTGTGAGATATAGGGCTCTAATTCAGTGAACTCTTTAGAAAGGGCAGTGGCTTCAATTAGCATCTAATTGCTTAAAAAAAAAACCTAAGGCATACACTAAAATAAGCCATTAAAATGGGAAAAATCAATATATGTTGAGGTTGTTCAGCCAGGTCAAGAAATAGAGGTTGCTTATGTAACGCTGATCTCTTTCCCACTGTGACAGCACTCTGTAGCATGTTTAGTTATGGAATCCTGTTCTACTCCTCAGTAAAATTTTAGAACTACATAAGGTAAGTACAGACATCACTTCTTAATTGGGCCACAAAAGACACCGCTGCACTTCAGCGTACATGGTGAGAATTGATCAAACACTGCCTTTTGTGTGTTCTGGGGGATGGAATTAACTGCAGTGACAGATGGAGACCGAACAGAGTTGAGGTTTTGGTGGAAGGGAGAGAAGCCCTGATGATTTTAAAAGGTAGCATCTGCAGGAGTGATTGTCAGTTATCACAGAACTGTGCTGCTCTGGCTAGGGTAGATTTTTGCAGACCTGTATCAGAACGACTGTCTAGTATTACCTTGACCAGATTAGTGAGTGTGGCTTTTATGTGCAAACTTGTTGCATCTTTCTGATGTGGCATTAAAGTTTAGCTCCTCATGAAAAAAAATGATAACATCTCCTTGCTGGAGATCTCGGTAGTGTGTGAAGTATTGATTGGACACAAAGACTTCCCACTCTGAGAAGGCATCTGCTTGTCACCAGGCAGGGGACAGCTTTCCTGGCTTTCACAGGTTAAAGATCATTAAGAGCAAACTATATGATTTTACAAGCAAAATATCAAGAAAGAAAACAGTTGTAATATTTGGAGAATCTTGTCATATTCTTTATGAGCAGTGCGTCCACTAGTAAGCTGCTGCTGTATAAAACCAGGTATTGAATATATCCTGAAGTTTTCTGCCATAATTGTTTTAATACATTCTGTTTAGCTCTTTGTAAAGTTTGAATCCACAGCCACTGAACTCCATCAGAGGTTGATTAGTTATGTCTTTGATTAATACAAATGTTTGATGTGTTTTCTAGTAAGAATTTTTTTTGGAGCGTGATGTGCTTTGGGAAGAAAAAAAAAAACAATGTAGGTGATCTTCCATTAGGTATGAACAGTGTGGTAAATAGTCTCTATCTCTGTCCATGGAAACAACAAAATAATTTCCCAGTTCCTTCCCTGCTGCCAGCCCAAGGTCCCATCTGACTTGGTCAGATCAGCAAAAGAAACTTCAGGAACTGGGAACCTGCTAAGTGTCATTGGAGCTGCTGGTGTTCCTGAGGGTTAGATAAACCTGGCTGGTGCCTTGCTGCTTGACCCGTGCTGCACAGTGGAGCAGAGTGCAGATTCCAGAGGCAGCTCCCATGCGGATCAGTAACGGCACGTGCTGGGATGCAGAAGGGGCTTACCAGCATGTGTCAGGGAGCAACAGAATGTGTTCTTGCACTGTTGCGCCTGCTTTGTGAAATCTGTTGAGGTTTCCCTAATAGGACACACTGGCTCAAGGTGGGCCCCGTGTTGTGCCTGGCTCCGTTGCTGCTGTAGGTGAGCTGGTTTCACAGAGGAGTGCTCCTCACACACATGAAGTGGCTCTTGCTGCAGCAGCAGCAGCATGCTAATTAGGTTTTTCTGGAGTAACAAAAAGCTATCTGCGAGTTTAATCTGTTAATCTTCTTGATCGGGAGTCGAGGACTGATTGCAGATTTGTTTGCTGTATGTAGAAACAGTGTGTAACATTTTACAGTGTACTTAAATGAGTTCTGCGTTCTGTTCCAGGTAATCATATTCTACCTGATGAAGATTTGGCTTCCTTTCATTGGAGTTTACTTGGTCCAGAACATCCACTAGCTTCACTTAAGGTACAAATTTAATATAATTAGGAGAAATTAAGCTAAAATCAATCTACTGGTTAACAAGAGCAATGTGATAGGTTGAGAGCAGCTCTGTGAGGCCCTTGTGCTCAGTCACCCTCAGGTGTCCCAGTCCCTGGCTGCAGAGAATACCTGGGGTCATTGGCCTTACAAGGCTAAACTTAGCCTGCGTGATCCCCCTCAGTGCCCTTCAGCTGCACGAGCCAGAGCTCCAGTGTGGTTTGGCTTGGAGAATGCAGCTTCTTGCTCTCCTCTTTCTTGAAGGGGAGAGTTTTTTGTTTAGTCATGTTCTTCAGCTATCAAAAATAATGAGCTGTATATCTTCCTACCATCTTGTTTTATTTTCTGCTGCTCTGAGACTGTGTGTAATAGTCCGTTTTTGGTATTTAAAGTGTAAATATGCTGGAGAACAGATTGCACGAGAAAGCTAAAGTGGCCTTTTGTAGTTTTGGGGGAGGTTGAGGCAAGTAACTTGCCTGATGCTCTTAGTTTACAATATGTGTGTTCTGCTGCTTCATCACGCTTGCCTCGTGCATCTGCCAAGTAGACGGCTATAAAAGGGAAACTGGACACATCGGAGAATGGGATCATAGTGACCTTTCTCTCTGCCACAACAGATGTATCTGTTTGCCTTTCTCCTAAGGTGTATCATGCAGCAAACAATCTGCTTTTTGTAAATTCTGTCAGACTGTTTTGTTATCTCTACAGCAAAAATAGGTGGGCTTTTCCCCCTTCTGTTCTGAAAGTGTATTAAGCCTTGAAAACTTGTTTTGCCAAAAGTAGAATTTAAAACCGTATTCCAGATTTTCAGCAGAATTTTTAGGGCTTGCACATGCATTGCTTAGTGAACAGCTGTGACATTTGATGTTACACTCATCCTCTGTTTTGCTGCCACTCTGGTGTTTAGAAAGGTAAGTGTCAGCACATTCTGGTGGCAAAACAAAACCTGCATGCATGTTTGCTACTTCCTTGTAAAAATTGAGGTGAAAAAAATGAGTGAGTGTGCCTGTATTTTCATTTTTACTAAAAGGGTTTAAAATGTAGGGCTTCTTGCCAAGTGGTTGATAAACTTTCTGGTCATTCTTTTCTGTGGCCTAGACTGAGTAGACTTGTTTGTCCGTCAGGTCAGATTATGACTTCAGACACTTAGACCTCCTGGAAAGCCCTCTAAATTTATACTGAATTTCTTAAATGAAAATTAGACAGTTGTCATCTTTGCTTCTAGATGTACATGTTCAATGGAAACACCAACTGGGCTTTGTATCTGGCATCCCAAGGAAGTGAAACGTGTACCCTCAGAGCATCCTCGCCTGCCTTAGGCAGTCTTCCCTGATGAATTTTATCTGTTGGCCAATGTAATTAGATACGAAAGCAGTTCCCATTGGGCTGTTAAAGGTTCCATGAAAACTGCTGTGCTGTTATCAGTGCGAAGCCCCAGATGAGTGCCCTGACTGAGGAAAGGCTAGCACAGCACAGGATTTGTTGAATTTCACGGCAGCTTGCTGGCCATTTGTTCAGTGCACAGCCCCAAAGTGAGCACAGCACCTCTGTCTCCTGCCTGGCAGTGGTGTCAGGTGGAAGGACACATCTGCAGCAAACCAGTCTTCCTTAGTTACTGGTAATGGAACAACTGCCTGTTTGTTTCAGCTTCAGTTTCACAGTGCTCGTGGTTTGAAATGATAACTTGTTTCAAGAGCTCATTAATTGAGTTTAATTTCATTGACGTGCTAGTATGTCAGTGCTGTCTGTAGGGACCTCTTCAGTGTACATCTGCACAAAGCAATATTGCTTGTAAATTTTATGAATGCTTAAAAAACCCTAAGAAACATTTATATTAACCACAAGGTTGATAGCAAGGAGCAATTTCAGAACAGTCCCAAAAAGCACAAGCCCTCATGGAAACTGGAAATGGGGGGAAGTTGTTGTGTTTCCCCAGGATGTCCTTCCTGGGCTGTGCTTACAAACTTTGCTTTGTTGTGTCTATTTAGAGTCATAACTGAGTGTTCTTCATGCTCGGGAACCAAGGGCTTTAATCCCACACCTCTTTCAGCTCAGCATCTAGAAAGATTTTTCTCATTGTGTAAAGATTTTTATCTTTTGTCTTTAGAACAGTATGGTCTTGAGCATCAAAGCTGACAGATTCTGTTCCAGTGGCCGGATTTGTTGCTTTTCAGGGAGAACTGTGACAGTTAATAAAATACAATTTATTTCCTGTATTCTCTCTCAATCTTTTATTGTGCTGTAGCAAAATAATAATTACTTTTCCTGCAAGAGAAGCTTTGTCAGTTCACCAGTGGAAAAGGGTAACTTAGAAAAGAAACTTCCAGCTTTGCTGGTGAAAATTGCTGGGTCTCCCCTGGAGTCACCATGGGGAGGGGAAAAAAGCAAACCAGAGGAACCTCTACCTCTGTTTAAATGGGGGGGGGGGGGGTATTCATCCAGGAGCAGCTGAGTAGAAATGAGAAGATGGGAGGAAAATGGAAAACCTGACTGAAGAAATCCATACTTAGCATCTGGAAGGAAATGAACCTGAGAGTCAGGACAACATCTCCGTGCTGGATGAAAAGCCTTTCAGGAGGCACCAATAGTTACCATCAGCTCAGCAGAACTGTGAAGATTCCATGGCCAAATTTAAATGAAGATACATGAATTGCTGTTGCTGTAACAGGGAGAAAGAACAGGTCACAGAGCCAGCTTTTGATTCTGAGTCAGGATCTCATCTGTCCAAATGCCCTGTGGAAACATCTAATAACTGTGCAGACCTGCATTTGAGTCCTGTCACCTACCTGAGACCAGAGTTCGCTGAAATCACCACCCAAATCAGGGGTTTGAAATGAGAAGAGTTGATAGATTTTCTGAGAAATCATCTGATTGCTAGACCTTGTTTGTAACCAGCATTATCCTGCTTTTTATTTGTGTGCTTTGGAATTTATCTTTAAGACAAAGACAAATTGGTTCTTATTCTGGAAAAACTGGTTACAGTATGGAGCTTCAAGATCAATGTGTAATATTGTCAGAATGAGGTTGGGAGGGCAGTTTCTTACCTCTGGAAGGAATTGGTGCCTGTTTGGGAGCACAGACCACTAAAGAAGTGCTGACTCTTCTTTCACAAGGTAACCTTAGAAACAAAGCTTAATGCAGTCTCCCTTTAGAAATAAGAAGAGTATGCAGGGAAACTCCGTCTCCTTGGTTGTTCCATCTCAGTGGAGAGGCAGAGATGCTTCTAGAAAGCAATCCAAAATATGCAAGTTAGGCTCCTTCTCTGAATCTCTCTAGGAAATTCCTGTCTTACTCTGTTTGTTGACTTCAGAGGGTGTTTGCCAGAGGGAGACTAATATGTGAAGTGGGTGCTTAGGTAATTTGCTGCTGCTCGGATGATAAAGGTGACACTATTAAGATACACTTCAAGTAAGTGCCTTGTTGTTCACAGAGTGTTTTGGTGCTAAGGGTCATCATAATGCAGGTCAGAAAGGACCTCAGGAAGTCATCTAGTACAGCCTCTTGTGAAAAATGTGGTCAGCTTGAGGTCAGAGCAGGTTGCTCAGGGCATTGCCTAGTCTAGTCTTGGAAATCTCCACGGTTGGAGTCTGCACAGCCTGTCTGGGCAGCCTGCCCTGTGGTTTGATGGTCCCGACAGTGAAGATGCTTTGCCTTGTGTGCAGTCTGAGCCCTTCTTGTTTCAGGCTATGTCTGGTGTCTTTTGCTCTTGTACAGTGCACTGCTGTGAAGAGCTTGGCTCTGTGTGCTCAGTTACCTTTCTGTGGGTAGTGAAGGCCGTATTTCTAAAGCCTTGTCTTTGCCATGCTGAATAAGCCCCATTCCCTCAGCCCCTTCTTTACAGAGCAATTGCTCCCAACCCTCTGACAACCTGGACGGCCTTCTGCAGAGCCAGCTCAACTGTTGGGACACGTGGCTCGAGCCCCAGATGGAATGCAGTGCTCTGGAGTGGGATCCCTGGATCTGCCAGCTGTGCTCCTGTTGCACAGCCCCGGGTGCACCCCGCTGGCTCCTGTTCAGTCTGCTGCTGCCCTCCAGCCCCAGGTCCCTTCTGGCACACCTCCAGCCTGTGGAGTAGCCAGGGGTTATTCCTGCCCAGGTGCAAGGCTTCACTTTTATAGCTACAGAATTTCTGAAGGCTCCCGTTGGCTCATCCCTGTGGCTTGTCAGGGAGTTCTGGATGGCAGCCCAGCCCTCAGGTTCTGAGTGTGCTGGGCTGTCACACGGGTCTCAGTGAAGTCTGTCTATATCACATCTTTGGCTTGTGTTTCTGCTCTCTCCTTTGCTTTCTGACATAATTCTTGTTCCTCTTCATATCTTCAGCCTTTTCACTCACCAGCAGAGATGTTCCCTGTGTGCTCACAGCAGCTGAATGTTCAAGGTCTCTTTTTTAATGGTTTGAAAATGAAATTGAACCAATTATCTGTTTCCAGCAGGCACAGCAGTAAATGATTAGTTGATTAGTCTCTACAGGCTTTGCTTCCTGAAGGTGGTGGGCAGCTGGGGTGTTCCTGGAGTTGGGGAGCTTTTCCCAGGTGTAGCTTAGGTACCTTCTACAGTGTCCTAATCATCCCGTGGAGTTGTGCTTATGTGAGTCTGTTCTCTTCCAAAAAAGCATTTTTCCAAGTTTCTTTTGTCAAACCCAAGACATTTTTATCTTGTTGCTTCTGTGTTTGTGATGTTACTCTGCCTCTCATTTTGACAAATACCTCTATGGAATGCATGGCCTTTCCCCTCTTAGTCTTTTCAGAGTACACGACTAAGTCACTTGTGATTTTTGTCAGTGCTCTGTCACAAACTGAAGGAACCCTTTTCCAACTAGCAAAGAAACTAGGCCCTTCTCAGGTGTAAGCTCTCCAACCTGATTGCCTGCATGTGTGGGACCCACTGCAGTGTTTGCCTTCCAAAACTGATTTTCCATGTTGTTGCTTGTCTGAAACTTTTCTCCAGAGGATAAGGGAAAAAAGTAACTTCTAATGAGAAATTGGTAAAACGTGCTGCTGATTTTGCTCTGAAATGCTTTGTGTGACACTAAAAGTAAGTTTGAGCCACCAGCATGTGCTCTGTAACTTCTGCTGCAAGTCTGAATTTTTCCTGTCCCTACCGTGCACTAAGACTTAGCTTGTATTTTGATGCACACAGGATTAGAAACATTCTTTATGATTCAGTACAGAATCTACAGTTTTGGATATGTGGAAAGTTCTGAAATTAATAGAAAGATTTTATTCTTTAATATTAAGAAAGTACATCTTATTTCACCACTTTCGTTTCAGACTTCTGTGTAGTGTAGGTCATGATACTCTTAGTTTTGGGGATGTTCTCACATCTGCACTAGATGTCTTTGAAACAGGAGAAAATCCAAATATGTGAAATGTCTCTAGATCTGTAAAACATACTTTGAGAAGGCCTCACTTCAGGATTTAAGAGTATGCTCCAGTGAGATCTTGAGGCTGTTTATAGGCAGCTAAATGGGAGTGATATGCAAAGCAAGCCCTTGATAGGCCTCACTTGGGCTTCATACTTCCAGGGCCTGAGCTGAATGTTAGTGCCAGAGCGATGTGATGTCTTCTCTTGATGCCAGCTTTACATGGTTTATTCAGTATTGCCATCATGGAGATCACGTAAATTAACGGGAGATTGCTTACTCCTGTCATCCACTGTGTGTCCAAGCAGAGATTGCAGGAACACTCAGGGAGCAGTGCAGGCTCTCTGCAAGGGCTCTGCAGAGAGCACATCCACCATGACACAGCCACAGAATGATTCAGCTGCTTTAGAGATGGGTAATTGTTACACACGCAAGGAAAATGGGAGGTGTTCAGCAACTGACTTGGATTACCAGGGAGAAGAAAATCTATTCCTTCTTCTGGCAAAATGTGGGCAAAATTCTATCATCAATATTTGTGACTCTAAACTTACGTGTGAGTGTGATCTGTATTTAGTATTGTTGTCTATATTCAGAGTGCACACTAGTGTAAACTGGGATAGAAATAATTACCCTGCCACTGACTACACTAAACAGAACTGCTCTTAACTGTTCACTTTTCACAAGGGCATGGAGTGACAGAACGTGGGGGAATGGTCTTAACCTGAAGGAGGGCAGGTTGAGGTTAGTTATTAGAAAGAAATTTCTCCCTGTGAGGGTGGGGAGGCCCTGGCACAGGGTGCCCAGAGCAGCTGTGGCTGCCCCTGGATCCCTGGCAGTGTCCGGGGCCAGGTTGGACGGGGCTTGGAGCACCCCAGGGATAGTGGAAGGTGTCCCTGCCCATGGCAGGGGTGGGACTGGATGGACTTTAAGGTCCCTAAACCATTCTGTTTCTATGTTTAATTTAGGCTTATAAAATACAGAGCTCATCTCTGGTAGAGAATGACCAGATATAAAATAAATATCCTGACATTTGTAAAAAGTAGACATTAGGAGAAGGAAATTAAGAAAAAATGGGAATCTGGCAAAAATTCCATGGTCTAAATATGAAGAGGGCAGTGTAAAAAATTGCATCATAAGTAGATCAAATAAGGGCAGAGAAGAAAATAATCACATATGGTAGACTCCGTATAAAATGAAAAGGAGTTGTGGTAGAGGTTTGAAATTTTCAAAGATAAAACTAATGAAGTATTAATCAGAATTTTGCATAAATGTTTCTGACAAGACTGAATTGCACTATTTTCTAGTAAAGTATGATCTCCCTATGTGGAATGCAATAAGGACACAAAGATTTTTCAAATTTTTTTGTATCTCAAAAATAGAAGTGTTAAATCATAATAGTAATCTCTGAAGTTTTGAATCACTGAATTTTGCAAACAGACAGATTAAAAGATGTTAAAAGCAAAAACCTATCTGCCCCTGTAGGCCCAGGCAGAGTGCTTCAGAATTGTGCAGAGGTTCCAGCCAGAATTTTTAGAAATTGCTCAGGCTTCCTCTAGAATGTAGGACACGTATTTGGAGACCTCGTTCCTGGCCCTGTGAGCCTGTGCAGTACTTGGGGTGGGAGCAGAGGCTGCCGATGGTTGAGGAGTTCTTCAGACCCAGCTGGCAGCACTGCTCCCTGCCTGGAATTTTACAGAGGTCCAGGATGGTTCCTTGGCCTGACGTTTCTGTTCCCCACGTAGGATTACACAGGGCACATAAGAGCAGCCGTTCCCATAATCATAGGCCAAGTCATAATTTATTTTCGGGAGGAACCAATTGAATGCTGAAGTGGAAGTCTGGGGTTTCCAGTGGGTCTTTTTCATCAATTCTGCTATCACTGTACACTCAGAAAATAAACTGTGTCAAAATATTTCCCAGCATATAGATGTGAATGTATGATGAAGATTATGGTGTATGATGAATTAGATGGAGCGTTTTGTACTGGAGGAAATGTCCAACTAGAAAGCAGTAAAAGAATCAGCATTGTTAACCTTGTTTGTTGTTGGAGCTGATACTTAACCAGCAGGTATTTACACAGAGGTGAGGTTTCACATATAAATAAATATATTGCAAGTGTACGAGTCACTGTTTAAGGTGAAGTCGTAAAAACAAAGTGGAAGGCCCGAAAAGTAGTTAGATAGTAAATGTGGCAGCAGGGAATTTGTAGAAGATCTTGTCAGTAAGGGAGAGCTCGGCTGTGTGCCCGTTCCGTGCTCACGCTGCCGTGTTTGCCCGCGCAGGTACGTGCTCACCAGTTAGTTTTACCGCCGTGTGACGTAGTGATCAAAGCCGTAGCCGACTACGTCCGCAACATTCAGGACACCACTGATTTGGATGCCATAGCAAAAGATGTTTTTCAGCATTCGCAGGTAAAGTATAAAGCCAAATATTGTCTTGTTTCCTTTTTTAAAATCAGTTTTGCTGTACATTTGTGTTGAAGAATTGCACTTGATAAAATAGTGATTTGATCAGTTGATAATCGGAATCTATTGGTATTTGCAGTGGCTCAGGTATCCTAATTTCATGTTCCATGCTTTCTGAGGGTGAAAGTACTGTGTTTACCCTCAGTGCATTAAATTCTTGATGACCAGAGGGGTTTGTAGCCTAGCTGTATGCACTGCCTTTGAGAATCAGCTGTACATGAAGACTGTATGTTTAAACTTTACCCTTACGTGGGTTGACATAGGATTTCTTGTACTGGAGCAATGCTGCGGCCCTGGAGGGTCCCTAGGCATTAATCCTGAGATATGGGATACATTAACTACTGTACAGCCCTGTGCTGACCTTCAGGTGACAAACCTGGATGTGCTTCTGACAGTTTGTTTTTTTTTTTTTTTATTTTAGTCTAGAACAGATGACAAAGTTACTCGGTTTAAGAGAGCGGTTGCTTATTACTCAGCAACTAATAAACCTATGCCATTTCATCCACCACATTACCTAGGTAAGTAATGACAGCAACCAGGCTTTTCCTTCTATCTAACACCTGGGATAACCTTTAATGGTGGTGTTGGCAGCATCTTACAAAAACGTTTATACCTTCTGGCAATTCTCATTGACCCTTGAAGATGAGGTTTCAGAAGAAGGTTTTCATAGGATATGTGCTGAGGTTGTGTTCTTGCCCCAGAAGAGACCAACCTGGATTGCTTTTTTTTCTTGGCTATTGCAGCATCCATTCTGGCATTGGGACACTTGAGAGAATGATGCTGTGAACAGCTGAAGTCTGGTGTCCACTCCCTTTCGTGAGGACAGGTCCCATTTCTAGTCATTAAAACATATGTACTGTTTCTCACTGGACTTGCTGACATGTTTCAGAAATCCCTTTATAGTCTTTGATTTTTTGATGTCATAACAAACCTGCTCGAATTGCAGCCACACATTGTGGTGTTGCAGATTATTCTCAAGGCTTAAAAATTAAAATGTGTGATCACAGGATTTCCTACTCATGCCCCGATCTTAACACTAAAATGTCATTTTAGCTGAAATTTTCTAAAGATCTTCAGTTACCATACTGGTACACTGACACAGATTTTTTCCTGCTCTTTTTGAGGGTGTGGAGTGTCTTTATTTCCATCCGAAGACCTGCATTAAGGGCTTTAGAGGCTACTCTAGGTCAAATATTCAAATGACAAAATGCCAGCATTCTGTATCTGCATGATGTTGGCAGCGTCTTCGTTATGACGTCTCTTGGGGGTTTTTTTCCTTGTAAGCTGCCTTTGATTCCCAGGTAGAATAAGAATGTGCAGCAATGAGAGACAAAAAGACCTGAAAGAAGGTGAGACACATAAAGTACACTTCACAAGCTACAAAATATTTTTATTGAAAGGCAAAAATGACTAAAACTGACAGAGGAGAGAACAGTAATGCTAACAGAACAAGAATAAATAAACTGTAGAAGCAAAAGGACAAACAGGGTAACATTTGTGTCAAATACTGACTGTTTTCATGAGTGTTTGGTTTTTTTGGTTTTTTTTTCCCTTCTCTTTTCCCCTCCTCCCCTGCAATTCAGCAGCCAGACCGAATCAGTTTGGTATGCCTGGGATAGTGCCACCATATGTTCCTTCTCAGATGCTTAACATTCCACAGACCTCACTACAAGCAAAACCTGTGGTAAGTGTAGCTTCTGCCCTGCTCCTTGGGAGAGGCCTGCTGTGCTCAGCAAACTGGAATCCAGGTGGGAAAGGTGGAGCCAGATTTTTTAGCATGGGCAGTCACTGACTGAATTTTAAATCTGGAACTAAAGCCATGCTACAGACTCTGGTAGAACAGTTTTTGTGGATGCTCAAGATGGCCAAGTTTTAATGTGTACATTTGGAAAAGGCCACTTGATTAAAGAATGTATTTTGTTTTAAAATCAAAGCCTTAGTTGCCTTCACTCAAGAGAGATCCCTTTATTTTAGGCCCAGCAGATGTCCAGTCAGGGTGGGGCCCAAGGCCAGGGTCCATACCCATACAGCCTCTCTGAGCCAGCCATCACCTTGGAAACAGGTGGGAAAAGTCTGTCTGAGCAGAACAACTACAGTAACATTCCTCACGAAGGAAAACACACACCATTGTATGAACGGTCTTCTCCAATAAATCCAGCCCAGAGTGGGAGCCCTAATCATGTGGATTCAACCTATTTTCCTGCCTCTTCTACATCTTCGTCCTCTGACAACGATGAAGGCAATGGGGGTGCAGTGAAGTAAGTTTCTCATGAGGATGTTCTCTTACTCAGCCTCTGTTAAAATAAATTTACTTTCGAAGTAATTTACCTGTATGCTGAAAGTAAGAATCATAGAATCAATCATGGAATACCCTGAGCTGGAAGGGACCCACAAGCATCATTGAAGTCCAACTCCTGGCCCTGCAGAAATCTGCAAATTAGTGATATGGTAGACCTTAAAAAGATAGTTTTGGGTTACTATGACTGCAGACATGTGCATGGTTCAGTCTCATCGCCGTGTTCCTTAAGCAGGAATCCAAAACCAAATAGTGTTGGGTGTTCTTCCTCTTCTGCCCTTATGTTTTATTGAGGGTGAGATTTTGGTAAATGTCATAAAGCTTTCCAGTCCTTTGCTTTGTGTAAAAAATCTTCCTACTTCACAATATAATTCATTAAAATTTCAGAAGCTAAAAACTATGGAACTTCACTGAACTTGTAGTGTTTACACTTCCTGAATTTGGGGATAATGTGACTTTGCAAAGAAACCTAATGTGAATGTCAGAAAGTTTTTCAAGACTTCTGCAAATGGATATTTTTAATAGAAAGCATCCCTTAAAATCAGAATGTCTTGCCCAAAATTCACAGACACAAAGGATTTATTTTACTGTCTCTCAAACTGCATTTTAGTATGATGTTTTTCTTTCTGCTGTCCTTCAGCCATGTCAGTGGGAACAAAATAGGCTGGGAAAAACCAGGAACCCAGTCAGAAGGTCAAACACGTGGAGAGCTGGGAGACCAAACAAAGGTATTTCCTTAAATTCTAAACATCCCAGTTTATTACTTTGTGTAAAAGCTTTACAGCAAACTCGGGAGGATTTTCAATATTGATCCATAGTGTTTAGTGCAAACCTTTACACTTTGTGAATCACTGAACAAGAGCTTCGGAGTACAGGAGGAAGGTTTCCGAGGACATTGTAGCATATACATGAAAACAAACATTAAATAGGATGTGTTAAAAAAATACTAGATACAAACCAGGAACAAATCAATAACTTTGTTTGGCCCTTAGCCAACAATCTCACCCTCAGATGTTGCTGTTTGGGTTTCCAGTAGTGCGTGTTGGGCTTTGAGGAAGGAGTGTAACAGTCTGGGTGTCGGTGGAGTCAGAGCCCATGTCCTGTAACCCACCGTGCCGTAAGCACAGCTCTGACACCATCACTGTTCGCCGCAGGCCACTGCAGGTGTGTTAGAGCTCAGCTGAGGACTTGAAAGTCCTCTATAACTTCGTGGTAGGAATTTCACATAATACTTGTTAAAGTAGCTCTGTGGGACCAGTTGGTGTTGCTGCTTAACTAGGTAAGGATGGACTAGATAAGCCCTTGATAAAGATTTGTCATTATTAAATTTAAGATTTCAAACCACTGTTCAATCAAGAATATGGCGGTCTCTATTGCAAGTTTGACCTGTGTTTGGAAAGAATATTCAGAGCATTTGCACTTAATATCTCTGTGCCTTGATGGTGGAGCTCTATGCCAACTGTTAACTCTGTCAAAAAAGTCCTGATCCTGAGTTAGTTACCCTGTGAGCAAACAACATTTTCCCTGTGCTTTTGGCATAGGAATTCCAGTAAACTTGGGCTTTTGTGCTGAAAATATCAAGTGGATGATTTCATCCATCAGCGGTTATTATTTCTGCAGACTACGCCTGTAGGATAACTGTGTCTGCCTGGGGATTAGTCACCGTATGCAAATGCTAATTTGACCTATTACATTCCTTTCTTCTCTGCTGGGCTGGGCCGTGTGTGCAGCCCTGTGGGTCCCTGCAGCCCTGAGCTGTCCTTTCCGGGGACAGCCCCCACACCAGAGCTGTACGAGCTCTCGCTGAACTTCCCAATAGATGTGTGCACACAGGCTGACTTAAATACATCCTGTTTAATGTATTAGTGCTCCTGAGCTTTACTTGCCTATTTTTTTTTTTATTATCAAACCACTTCTTCAGCCCTCAGTAGCAGGAGAAGGCAGAAGCATCTGTTGAGCACAACAGGAAGGATTGTGAGTACATTTTGTAAATGAACTCATTTCCTAGAGAGGTGAACATTAATGGTTGAAAAAAGAGGTAGTACTTCCTTAAGAAGTTGCCCAGAGGAGCTGCCCCATCCCTGGAAGTGTCCAGGGCCAGGTTGGACAGGGCTTGGAGCAACCTGGGGTGATGGAAGTGTCCCTGCCCATGCAGGGGTGGAACGAGATGGTCTCGAAGGTCCCTTCCAATTAGTGATTTTATGAATATTTCATCTGAGTGAGCTGTGTAAATTCCTGAGGTAAAGTGCTGAAAACCCAGCTAAGATCAGGCAGGTAGCAGCAGTCTTGAGGCTCCTTTCACTCCTTGCAGTTATCTCACGCTGTGATTCTACATGACAAAGGTAAACCCCTCTCATTTGTGTATTTTCTCTTACAATCTTCTCAGACAAAAGAGCTTTTATGTTAAAAAAAACCCCAAACAACCAAAAAAACCAACAACATTTACCAGGCTTTTGAGTTTGGACACTATGTATTTTACGTGTTATTTAATTGAACTATGTAATTTTCCCTGTTTTGTCTAGAATTGCAAGCTGAGAAGGGCTGTGTTTATGGAAGTCTAGATAAATTACAGACTATGTGACTGTCACTTAACACATTGGGTTGGGAGTATCTTGGAAATACTGAGTTGAGAGGCCGTTCACAGGTCATTAAAAGGCCATCAGTCCACTTCTACATTATGCAGTTAAAAATTTTTTTAAAATAGTAATTACTGTTGCTGTTAATAAGTTAAAAGTTTTATAGTAATATTTATTTTCTTAGTAATTTGCTTCTACTAGCAGACAATGGCTGAAGGTTTCTATTTCCCAAAATCCTTGCAGCCAGCTTTGGATAATGTATTCTGCACACTGCGACAGTGTGATGTGAGGATTTACTGTTTTCATTGGGGGTGAGGGAGGAAGCTTGCTGTTTCTCTTGGCTGATCTCCTGGTATGTTTCTGGACACATCCAAAACACTTTATTTTGTATGTTCTGTTACAGGCAGAAGGTTCCTCTAGTGCTTCTTCAGGAAGTCAGGCAGCTGATGTCAAAGGGAATCAAACCAGTAATCCACAAATCCCATGCCTGTTGTCCATGCCCACCAGAAACCACATGGATATTACCACCCCTCCATTACCTCCGGTAGCACCTGAAGTATTACGAGTGGCAGAGCACAGGCACAAGAAGGGGTTAATGTATCCCTACATCTTTCATGTCCTAACTAAGGTATGACATTTTAGAATGAGCTATGGTGAGATAATGATTCTGTGAAGATAATTGCCCTGGCATTTCTGGCTAAAGAGTATCAGATTTTTACATCCTTTTTAATGCTGTAAGTTCCGGTCCCTTTTTAGTCCTTTGAACCAGTTTTTCCGCGTTTTCTAACCACTGATCTGCTACATTATTCCAATAAATATGAGATTACTGTATTTAGATGTATTAATTTACAAAATTAATAATTTTTCCCGACTATATGCAGGTATTTGTATATCTGTGTGCATGGGTGTATATGTCTGTGTGTGTGTATGTTTATGCAGAGTCCATTTCCATCTAAAAATTCCTGTGTATGTGCTTTGGTGTCTGTGCCAAGTCTTTTCTATTTTCAGCATTCAGAAGTACTGAGATTGTTTTCCCTCCCATCTGATCCCTCCCATTGCTGATAGCTGGCCCCGAGAGAAACACAGTAGCTCTAAGAAATCCCTCTTGTACCAGCAGCTAGCAAAATGGCACTGTCCCCATTCCTGTTAACCTTTATTCACCTTGAAAATCCTCTTCAGGACAGTAAGGACCACAGGCAGGTCTGAAATCCATCAAACTAAAAGTTGCTGCATCGAGGTTAAGGTTTGGATTTCCTATTTCCCATGTGTTTCTTTAGTAGCACAGCTCGTGTCGCTGTCGTGTTCTTACACTTCTTTGTCAAAGAGAAGTGAAGAAGAATCAAAAGGTCTCTGAAGACCATTGATGTCAGTTCTGTTTCACACTTTGCATAGCCAGATATTCTTAGCATGTTTAAATACTGCTTGATGTTTAATCACAGAATCATTTAGGTGAGAAAAGATCTTTAGATCATTGAGTACAGCTTCTAACCCAGCACTGCCAAGGCCACCACTGAACCATGTCCCCAGGTGCCTCATCTACGTGGCTTTTAAATCCCTGCAGGGATGGGGACACCAACACTGCCACCTGAAGCCGTTTCCTATGTCCTGTCCCTTGTTCCCTGGGAGCAGAGCCCGACACCCCCGGCTGCACCCTCCTGTCGGGGAGTTGTGGCGAAGAAGGTCCCCCCAAGCCTCCTTTTCTCCAGGCTGAGCCCCCCCAGCTCCTTCCCAGCTCCGTTCCCTTCTCTGGACATGCTCCAGCCCCTCAAGGTCATTCTTGTTGCGAGGGGCTCAAAACTGACACCAGGATTTGAGGTGAGGCCTCAGCAGTGCCCAGCACAGGGAAGGGGCACTGCCCTGGTCCTGCTGCCACATCATGGCTGGAACAGGCCTGGGTGCCCTGGTCCTTCTTGTCCACCTGGGCTCCTGTTCAGCTGCTGCCAGCAGCACCCCCAGGGCCTTTCCTGCTGGGCCCTTTCCAGCCCCTCTGGCTCAGCCTGGAGCTGCAGAGGGTCTCTATGACCCTAGTGCAGAACTGTTGAATCTTGTGGTATAATTATGGGGATTCTTTAGAAATGGGCACGTGTTCCAGGTTATGTTGCTGTTGCTGAGAGAGACCTTTTAGACATAACCTTAAACCTAAGGTAGTTTTGTCTGAGTTAAAACTGACAATATCCTAATGTAATCACTTCATGATGTCACCTTCAGGATTCATTAGTGGGATAGTTTAAATTGGTTTTTTTTTTTTAATGAGAAAGTAGCACAATGGAGTGTTTTCTTGTCAGTGTTAAAAATAAAGGTTGATTTTTGGGGACAATGCAGTCAGTCGTTCTCCAAGAATATCTTGATGTGTTTGGATGTGCAGTTATAGAAAACAGTGTTGCTGTTTTGAGAGAAAATGTTGGAAGGTTCTTTCATGCTTTTTTTCTTAAAAGATATAAAATGCTTAATTTTTTTGTGCATGTATTCAAACCCAGCCTTACTCGAGTAATTCCCAGTTTAGGTGGTTTTTGTCCAGGTGTGCTCATGCATTTTTTTTTACCGTGAGTTCCCAATACTGTTTCAAATCCTGCAGCAAAAAGTCAGACTGGTGTTTTTAGACAGCATGAATATTTTTTAAAATAACTGCCTGAAATATAGATCAGCTTCAACTGTGCTTTGGCTGTCTAAAAGCACATTGCTCTATTTCCATGTGTACTGTTTTTCCAAGTGCCTGTATTAAAAGTGCAATATTTAGTTAATCCTCACATATAGCTAGTCCAGACAAACAAATATGTGTGTGATGGAGAAGGGAAAGAGGAAAGCAACAGAACCAGGAGGAAATGAGGCAGGCTGGGCTAATCCTTCCCTGAGCTGAGATCCACTTTATTACTGAATCACATTTGTCTTGACTAGCTGACATGTGTATTAGGGTTGGATTGGGTTCCCGTGCATACCTAAATGCTTTTTGTTCACTGTAACATGTCATATTTCTCTGCTTTCTTTCATGCCAAAGGGTGAAATCAAAATCGCCGTTTCTATAGAAGATGAAGCCAACAAAGACTTGCCTCCTGCTGCTCTCCTGTATAGGCCAGTGCGTCAGTATGTTTACGGAGTCCTGTTTAGTTTGGCAGAAAGCAGAAAGAAAACTGAAAGGCTTGCTTTTAGAAAGAACAGACTTCCACCAGAATGTACGTACTGCAGAACCCATGCTTTATTCCTCTTCCCTTTGCTGTGGTGTTTCAGAGCCACTTGTACCGTGATGTGAATGGGAATTGTTGCTAAGATCCCGTCAGGGTAGCTGATGCCAGAGGAATTTCAGGCTTATTGGATACCATGGATAAGAGAAAAAGATGTTAATTTGAAATTTTATTTCCTATCGTAGTTTAAGAACTATAAATGTTGCCATTTCTAAGCAATCTCTGAGGTTTGGTTTTAAATGTGTGCTTAAGCTGCTGCCAGACCTGCAGTCAGTGATGTCAGCTTGTGATGTCATTTCTGTGTACGGCAGAACTGGATTTTAGGAAACTTCTATTCTCTGCACATGCATACAAATCTGCCTGCTTCTTGAAAAAATGAGAGGTGCACAGGTTAACTTGGCTCATCTTCCCAAATGTGTCCCTGAAGGTACCTCAGAGGAATTTGCAAGTATCTTGTGTATTTCAGATATTGGCATGTAAAAACCTAGTTTAAACCCCACAGAAATCAGAGTGTAATGTAACCAAAGGTAGACCTGGATGAGGACAGACTAAACTTTTGCAAACAGCCTTGTCAAAAGATCCTTTGACTTGTTCAGAGAGATAGATGTTAATCTTCTCGTTAATCTGGAAGTTGTCTTTTTAAGTCTTCATGTTCCAGGAATTATTGTCATTCCAGTCCTCATTCTAGAGTGTTTTTGTTATAATGAAATGCATGCAAGGAAATGACTGAACTTTGAAGTAGCAGCTTATAAAGTTTACAGGAATGCTGAAGCATTCAGTGCACGGCACCAGCAGCACAAGTATTTAAATGTAGGAGTCTGCTGTCACTATGCTAAATTTAAGAATCAGATACTCAGAATGTATGAAATCATCATTCACAGGCTTCATGTGTAAAAGGATAAAAATAAGTATCAGTTGTAAACTTTATATTCATTCCCTTTGCTCTTTCCATTTGTAATTGTGAAATGCCTTTGTACGTTTGTAGTGAAGATGATAATCTCCCAGTGATGTTTGAAAAGCTGTTTATCTTTGCCAGTTACTTTGTGGGAATCAGTATTTACCCTGTTTGAATAATACCTCAGCACACATACAAACATCTTACTTCTTAAAACTCACACAGCATAGTAGTATTTCGGGTTACAAGGTTATTTGAGGATTAAAACGGTGATTTTATTTGCAGTCTTCATTTATCCTCATGAGACTTCTGTCCTGAAAAGTGTACTACAGCCTGTTTCTTGGTGAAGTGGCTGAGTGCTGGAGGTCTGCTTCAGGTTTAATCTTGTAGGCCTATATTGTTCTCTGTGGGCTACTGGGGAAGCCTGTATACTCTCTATTTTCTCTTCATTTATCCTGCTTTCCAGAGTTTATTCTCAGTGGAGGGTAAGCACACTGCTGCTGACTTGGTTTAGTTACAGGAGCTCTGTCAAATCTTGCTGCAGGACGCATTCAGCTACTGACCTACTTCTAGCTTAGGACTGACCAAGCTCTTAAAAAAGCAAAAACCAATTTGAACATATGCCCAGAAGTTCCTTGCTTCGCTGCAAAGCTGGCAGTGCCGGTGAAGATGGATTTGGGCTGCTGTGCAGGTGTGGGGTGTGAAAGGGCTCTGGTGCAGGAACGCCTCTATTTTGGTTGGCTCTCTTACAGAGCAGCAAGACTTGGGCAGTCTGTGCAAGATGTAAGGAGAGAACAGTGTCTGAAGCACTGATTAGCCCTCGCTAACTTTTCTGAGGACCCAGGCTATAATGAACTAGATGCTCGTTCTCCTCCAGCGTCTAAATTATTTTGCCGCTCTCAAAAAGGAGTAAGTTATGAAACGCAGTAATGAAGACAATTAAGAGAAAATTTAGGAATTAAGGTATGTTAAGAGAATTAAGAAATTAGTTTCTGAAGAAATGTAAATGGTCCTTAAGATTTATGTAGAGAGGTAATGAATATTAATATCGGAAATCCTGTCATCTTTGTTGTACAAACTGTAACACTGGCAGCTTAATAATAGTGCCTGAATAATTGGCAAGGGTACTGCATGTGAGGGTTATGGGAGGCTGGGAAAAATGCGTAATAAACTGACACCTCAGGATTATTACTAAATATATAGACGGCAAGATAATGGATCTTTCGTGAAACGGATGGGTTCTTGTCTTCTAAATCATTACTTTTTGTATGAAGTCGAAAAGCCAGTGAGAAACAACAGAAGCAGCAATCAGTGATGTTCTTCAGTGATCAGTGTCTGTTAAGTGATGCCTTTGCTGTACATTGCCTCATCTCAGCTCCCAGAGGACAGGAGAGGCCGGGTCACAGAGTGCCTGGTTGTGTTTGGCCACCAAGGGCATGGTGGAGCGGGTGGAAACCAAGGGTCTCCCTTGCTCTGCTTGTCAAGCTCTGAAGCAGGTTATTTCCATGTCCTGATAAATACATGTGTGTAGTGAAACCATCTGCTCTTTCTGCTCAGTGGCAAAATGCACACTTGCTCAAGCTGTCAGAGCTCCTGGTTGGATCCCAAGGTCTGTTATTTTAAGCCCAGCCACCTTGTGATGTGCAGTTCCCCATCACGGATGTACTCAGCAGGTGCTGGCCCTGCCAAGAGGAAAGCCGTGTCTCTTGGGCAGTAGCCCTCGTGCAAAATCAAGCGTGCTGAGCTCAAGCTGTGCTGTCAGGAGGGATTGTAAGGTTAAAAATTACAGTTAATGAATAAGACCAGAACCACTGGAGCTGTGCTTGGCAACCAGAGCTCTGCTAGGGTGCTGTGGCTGGTGCCTTCAGAGCCTGTAATGGCACTCAGGTGTTCATCAAGCAGATTACTGCTGTGCAGGTTGATGCTGACCGCTTGGATTGACCTTAGCAATGTCATGAGGGCACTGTTGAAAGCAGAGGTCCATGGACTCTTGTGGTGCCTTGGGCCTCTGTGGGTATTCAAACCTGCTGATGAGCAGTAGGATGAGGTTTGGTGTGAAAACAGTATAATCACCATGGTAATGGGGCTGAACATTATAATGGGGCTGGTCATAGTTGCAGTCGATGTAGTTTTCACGGTAGGCACTGCTCACTTCTCAGTGGAAGTCATGGGAGGAGATGCCATATGTCCCTCTGAGGACAGAGATTCTGGCAGCTGAGGATGCAGTGAGTTTGGCAGCAGTCTCAGTACAGATTTGTCAAAGGTTTAAGAAATGCCCTGGACAAATTAGTGGATATGGACAAGTCCTGGATTCATCTGTTAAGTTAAATGCTAATTTTGGGTGGACAGTGCTACAGTTGCTTCTCAATGGATTCAGGTGCAATTCCTCATCCCCATCACTCAGAGAGGAAACTATTCCAGCCCCCTAGATGGACCTTTGTGTTAAACCTTTCCACGAGAAGCATGGTTACCTGCATCCAGCTCTGGATCCTCAGCACAGGGCATGGACCTGTGGGAGCAGGTCCAGAGAAGGCCATGAAAACGGTCTGAGGGCTGGAACACTTCTGCTATGGAGGCACTCTTTAGCCTGGAGAAGAGAAGGCTCCAGGGAGACTTAGAGCCCCTTCCAGTACCTAAAGGGACTCCAAGAGAGCTGGAGATAAACTTTGGACAAGGACCGGGAGTGGCAGGACAGTGGGAATGGCTTCCAGAGGGCAAATACAGGATATTGGGAAGAATTTCTTCCTTTTGAGAGTGGTGAGGCCCTGCCATAGGTTGCCCTGCCGCGGCAGGGGATGGAACAAAGTAGGCTTTAAGGTCTGTTTCCACTCCAGCCATTCTAGGGGTCTTGTATATTATTATTGTTTAGCACAATGTAGAAGCCAGTGCAGATCTCTAGTGTGACCTCTGTAGCATGTGCCTGAAGAACGAGCTGAGGTATCTTCCTGTGGCCTTCATGTCCCAGGGCCATGGAAGTTCTCATCCACAGATTAAAAGCTTTGAACCAGATTTGAATGTTGAAACATGAGATAGAAAACAAAGACATAAAACATTCCCTTCTTCTAAGCTGAAGGTCTTTATGTGTTCAATGTAAGTGTTAGAAACATCAGGGAAACACTGGTGGTGTGTACAGCATTACTTCTGATATCTAAAGCAATTACAGGAGGGTTTGAAAGCCCACATAAAATACATCCTTTTGTTTGTGTTTGCTGTTCTGGGCCTAAGCAAGCAGAGAAACCCAGAGAGATGAGCTATGCACCAGGGCAGGGTTAGAGCCCATCTTTAGAGCGTGGTGGTGTATAAAACCTGGGAGCAACCAAAATAGAACATGATTTTATAGTGAGGCGACCAACTAAATATATCAGAATGTTTATTTGCACTGCTGCGTGTGATCTTTGTAAAACTGCCCTGAGCTCTGTGAAGGGTAACTGTAATGCTAGGCTGGGTTTATTCCCCAAAAGCAGGAGAGCTCTTTGGGGTGTTCTGGAGTTTCTTTCTTTAATCCTGACCATCACCGTGCCGTGGTTTGCCTGCCCCTGGCTGTAGAATCACATAATAGGCTGTTGCCCCATTGCTGAAGGAGGCTTTGTAGCTGTCAGGCCTGTGCTGGCACCAGTGGGACGCATTCCCCGGGCTGTATCCAGTGGATTTCCAGCAGAAAGAGCAGGTCTGGGCTCCCACAGGGAATCTCCCCAGGCTGTAACCTGAACCTGCACTAACAAGTTCCTTGAACCTTTCCACACTGCATAGCTGGGCTCAGAGTTAGAAGGGTGCAGGCACGCTGTGAACTGTGTCAGGCTCGGGGTTGCTCCAAGGCCAAAGGTATCATGTCTCAGCCTTGACCTGAACTTGTGTTCTGTTCTGGTTGTCTTCAAACAGAAGAAGGGAGATGATTTAGCAGCAATGTGGAGTGAACTGTCTTTGTGCTGATGTGGATGAAAGGCACAAAGCCACTAACCTCTTCACAGAAAGCAGTGCAATAAATGGGAAGGTTTATGTAAAGTAATGTTTCGTAAAATTTTTAGGGAGAAGAACTCCAAACCCACCTATATTTGAGATCTCGTTACACTGCAGTAGCTGAACAGCTACAGACAAGTATAATAATACCAGGTTTAAATATGGTTCAAATAAAATCACTAGGATCATATTGTTCTTAAAAGAGCACATATGGGATATATTTGTGTTTATGTACTATTTTTATTTATCAGTGTAAGTTTCTGATCGCACACAAGTATTGTCAGATATGACAGTATGATCACACACAGATACGACACAGATATTTAAGGGAAAAATTGCATTTTTATTTAAAATCACTTAATGGTTTAGATTGGAAGGGACCTTAAAGACCGTCCATTTCCAATCCTCCGCCATGGGCAGGGACACCTTGCAGTAGACCAGGTTTCTCCAAGCCCTGTCCACCCTGGCCTTGAACACTTCCAGGGGAAATTGTGCTGTTTGTTTTAGAAAAACAGTATATTTCCTTTATGTTGTATATTCATTTGAAAATATTAGCATGACATTCCTAGTGTATGCCTGTCTGTATACACTTAATTTGTAAGTGATCACAGTTAAAGGATATTTCATGCAGGGTTTGAATTACCAGTTTGGCAGTGTAATCCAGCACACTATTGCAGTCTCAAAGTGATGCTTTTTGAATCAAAATCTCTTGCATATGAAGTTTGAAATAAATGCTGGAATATGAAATATTTGCTCAGCCTGATTTCTTTCTGGTGTTGCCATTCTGCAGTTTCACCGGTGATAATTAAGGAATGGGCTGCTTACAAAGGCAAATCTCCTCAGACCCCTGAGCTGGTGGAAGCCCTGGCCTTCAGGGAGTGGACCTGCCCAAACCTGAAGAAGCTGTGGCTGGGCAAAGCCGTGGAAGACAAGAACCGACGGATGAGGGCGTTTCTGGCCTGCATGCGATCAGACACACCAGCAATGCTCAACCCAACTAATGTGCCCACTCATCTTATGGTGCTCTGCTGTGTGCTAAGGTCAGCGTCACCTCCAGGGAGATCAGAGCCGAGGAAAGGATCTGCTCTGAGATCTCTGTACAAAGTGTTAATTCATATTTGCAGCCTCCCTGGGAGAGGGGGTTTGGTTGTAGAAAAGCTTGTTGTGTAGCTCGTTTTCAATCCCTAAAGGGATTGACGGGAAGACAAAAAAGATCTTGTGTTGGAAAGAGGCCATATCATTTGAATTAGTTTTCCCTTAGTATACTCAAGGCTTAAGCTCAGTAAAAAAACAACTTTTGGGGCCTCAGAGGCTTGTGTGGGTGAAGTTGCACAGCGAAAGAGTCGTTCAGAGAAAGCTGCATAGCAGCTTATTGGGATGCAGAGCTTGCGGGATGATGCCTGTGCCGCGTGGAGCTCTCCGAGTTAGAATTGCTCATCCAGTTGAGGTGGTAATAATCAACAGTAGAAGTATTAAATCTGTATTTCAGCTTTCCAGAGAGAAAGTCACAAGGTCCAAAATCCTGGACTGTTTAATTTTCAGATTGAAAATTGACAGAGGAATTGGGAGATGCTTACATTTGGGGTAATTATTTAAGACAACTAGCTTGTAATTCTTTCAGAATCCAAGGTTCGCCTCTTACACGTGGTAAAATTTAAGCCATTTTTCAGAGTGGTAAATGTAAATTTGTCTTTGGTTCTGTTGGACTTCACCTTACCTTTTGAGCACTAAAACACTGTTTCTCCTTATAGAATAGTTAGTATGCAAAAAAGTGGTATCTTAAAGCTCCTCTTTTCACTGTCACAGCATGTTTCTCTCCTGTCACATGTTCTCTACATACACTGGTGATTTCTGACTGAGCCATTAAGAAGCCACTGACTGAGGACGTGCTTCCCCTACAGGTATATGGTACAGTGGCCAGGGGTGCGCATCCTGCGTCGCCAGGAACTTGATGCTTTCCTTGCCCAAGCATTGTCTCCAAAGCTCTATGAACCTGACCAGCTTCAGGAACTCAAGGTAATTCTTAACTATAACTGACATAATTTAAGAGATTTGTTTCCAGCTGATCTGGGAATTAACTGTAGTGGCTGATTGATATGTGCCTGTCTTACTAAAAGCCTTACATGATCACCTGTGCTTTCCAAAATATTAGTCTTAGTGGCTTCAAGAGATTCATAATCCATTCTGTTTCACTAATTGGAAAGGTAACTAAAATCCTAAACATACTCTATACTGCAAAACCTTTTCTCACAATTTGTTAAGTAATTGTGTCTTGGAAGTTGAAAAAATGTGCTTCCATTGAAAAGATGAAGGAAAACAGAGGCTGCTTCTCAGTGTGGCTGTTTTTAAATACTAACCTGGGTATTTTCTTATGATTCAGCATTCAAAAGATTTTTGCAGCTACGTGTAAGAATGGAGAGAGACTTACATAATCTTGAGTGGAAAAATGCAGGAGAAACAAGTAAAACAGTTTATGAATTCTCATAAAATTGTAGAAATCATTATTTTGAAGATTTTAAAAGTTAAAATTTCCAAGTGGCATTACATGAAGTAAATACTGCTGGCTAGCTGCTAGTTAGTGTGGTATTCTTGCTGTAAGTACAGAATGTAAAGCAGCAGGGAGGAAGTGGCCCTTGTTTTCCAGGTTGGTCCATGTTTACAGGTACACCCTGTGGAGGGGCACGGACATGAGCAGCAATCCTATCACCCCTCTTGTCAGGAGAAACAGTAATTAGGCTCATGCAGATTCCAACTATTGGGCTTTTTTCCAAGGAGTATTTTGTCACTGATAACAGATCTACAAGAGGATTCTCAAAGCCAGCAAGTGGCTATTTCTTTCCTGTGGCTGATGAGCAGATAATACTTTGGTTTAATAGTATTTGTTTTATTTTTCAATCATACATAAAGTAGTGCAGATTACTTCCATAAGCTATGTTGGTTAGCTGGAAGATGCAGTAATTCCCTCAGGGTTGTTACTGTCTTTACAGGAAGCAGCTTGTGAAGTCAGACAGAGCAGCTGAATTTGAACCCAGCTATGTATATGCAAAATGAGAGGGATAGTCTTTGGGCTCTTAAAGGTTGCTTATGCATAAGGAAGGTGGTAATGGTGGTAATTAAAAATTAAATTTTAATTTTAGAATTTAATACCAAGGTCTTGAAAATGTTCCCAAGCAAGGGCTGGTATTTTGAGAAGTATTTCAGAGAACACCAGTAGTGATATTTTCTTACACCAGAGCTAAAAATACACTTGCTGTGAGCAAATCCTTGTTGCTTTGACCACTACCTATTATTCACTGTTTAATTCTACCATTGTGTCTCTACCCTGCATCCTAAATAAAGCTGTTGTATGCATAAACACTACTTTGTTACGTGTTCTTAAAGCAAAATCTTGAATCAAACTAATAGAAAGTCCATTATAAAGGAGTTCAGAAGGAAATGTGTTACATGGGAAGAAAAATGGAATTTTGCATTGAGCTTATTCCTGGGATGTTCTACCACACATCTCAGAAGCACTTAATTATTTGGAATAATTTTTTTTAAGAAGTTTTCTAGTGCTAATTTCCTGAAAGTCTCTTTAGAAATAGTTTCCTGCACTTTGTGTTGAGAAAACAGGGGTTTGTGTTTATCTCTGGTCTCCAGAGCAGGCGGATGGGACCACAGCTTTCCTGAAGATGGCAGCTCTGCATGCACAAGTGAGAGGTTCCGGTGCATTCTTCTGCTCAGACTTCCGAAAGTCTGAATGACATTTTTAAATCCCTCTGTTTGCAAGAGTTTTGAAAAGAATGTAACTATTGGAATAACTTTGAATTACATCTCATTGCAGTCTTACTAAACTTGCCACGTTTTTAAACAGATTGAGAATCTGGATCCCCGCGGAATCCAGCTGTCTGCCCTCTTCATGAGTGGTGTGGATATGGCTCTTTTTGCCAACGACGCCTGCGGACAGCCGATTCCATGGGAGCACTGCTGTCCCTGGATGTATTTTGATGGGAAATTATTCCAGACCAAGCTCATCAAAGCAAGCCGGGAGAAAGTTCCGCTCATCGACCTCTGTGATGGTCAGGTGTGTAGTTGTGCAGGGTGATGGAGGGTCCCATGTGCCCACAAGGGTTCCGTGGGGTGGGCTGTCATCATTCACCTCATGTGGCATCTCTGCTTTTAAAGGAGAATGGCTGATGGGTGGGTTTTGTTGTTTAATCCCTTATTTCTTGATGAGGCATTTGGGTAGATTTGGAAGAAGAGGCATCAACTTGAATTTGATTTTTTTTCTCTCTGAAAACTGAAACGCTGATATGATGAATGGCCAAGTTGGAAACTTTTTCTCTGCTCGTTTGTTCAAGTCCCCTCTTTTTGGGTCAGACTGTCCAAAGGACAAAACTGCACTGGGTTTGTAGTGAAAGAAAATTGGTGATTTCTAACTGATTTTACAGAATGTAGAGTCATTCTTGGGGTCCTCAGCTCAAAATCTTTTCACATTTCTTGGAACCATCTTAAAATACAAAGGAAGGAGTTTTTTGTTGTATCCAAATCATGCAAAGTTACTATCCAACTGTAAAACCAGGAAACTGATAAAACAGTTTACTGAGTAACCCAAACTTTTTTTGCTTTTAACTTTTTGGAAGGTATGAAATTGTATCCCTTCTTTTCTCTGACTTGAGGGAAGCTGATCCTAACTTTGCTACTGATGGTGGCTGTGGTCCCTGTCAGGGGTGTAACCCTCCAGGCGTGTTTCAGCCTGTGTGCATGGACTCTTACTTTAGGATGATGGTTCTCCTCTATTATTTTGCATTTCTCTTTGAATTTGTGGTGTAAATGTAGCTTTATACAATTGAAATGAGAATTTTAATGTCCCTCTGTGACCTTCTCTTTATTCCTAGGCTGAGCAGGCAGCCAAGGTTGAAAAGATGCGTCAGAGCATCCTAGAAGGATTAAATTTCTCCAGGCAGAACCATCCTCTCCCTTTCCCACCTCCACCTGCCATGCCTTTCTATCCAGCTTCTATGTATCCTCGACACTTTGGGCCAGTCCCACCACCTCAGGGCAGGGGGAGAGGCTTTGCTGGTAAGTGATGGGACAGCGGTGCCACACGCTACCTTACCTTGCACATTCCCCAAACTGCCAACCCTGTTCAATTTCATAGGGAAAATACATAGAAGCGAGTGGTCAGCTTGTGTTGGCACGTGCCAGTCCCTGTATTTTGGAGTTGCTTGAATTAGCCCAGTGATACGGAATGTGCTGTATCGCTGCGTATTTTCATCAGGATTTTAGTAACTGTGCCAGATCAAAATATTTTTACTGTTATTGTAGAACTAGAAAAAAGAGGAATGGTTCGACACTGGGTGGTATGAAAAGGCTCTGATTTGCACAGTAAATTGGTTCAAAACATTTATAAATTAACAGACACAGTTTAACTGTCAGGGTTGAAGACAACCTTTCCCCCTCCCCACTCCTCTGTGTTTTGCTACGGTCATATAACCATTGGTACCCTCAAGTGTAAATACTGACATAACCATTCCAGGCTCTTTCTAGAATTGCTCCCTTCCTCAAATTTTTTCCATACCAAGGCCCATAGGTGTATGGATACTGGACACAGGCATTCCAGGGGTGCCATGACTGTAGCCACCAGAGCTCACTGCCAAAAAATTGTCACAAGCCTTTACAACACCATAGAAGTTGTGATCCCATTCCAAGCCCCAAGGCCTGCCCTTCAGCAGAGACTCCCTGCTGGCTGAGACAGCAGGACTCCTTTGCCAGGGCTCCCTCGGCGCGGTGCTGCAGCATTGCCCGCGGGAGCCCGGCCCGCGGGAGCCCAGCCCTCCCAGCTGGCTCTGGAAGGGTGGAAGGAGGCAGCAACCTCTCTGCTGGGGCCTTCCCGGTTGCCTGGCCCCCTCACAGCTTTTCCCCTGTCTTTCTTTACCCTGGGTCTAACAGGAGTCTATGGCTTCGGAGGCCCTTATGGGGAAACAGTAGCCACAGGCGCTTACCGGGCCTTCCGGGTGGCAGCAGCGGCAGGACACTCCGGAGCCTTCTCTGGCAATGACAGCAACAGGACTAGCAAGTTTCAGGGCGGTAATTATACCCAAACCCCTTTTCTTAGAGCTTCTGGCAACGGCTTCCTCCACTGTACGGTTTGGTCTGAGGCTTTCCTACTGACTCCCTGTCTCCCTAACTCTCAGCTTCCCTCTCTAGAGCCTGCCTGGGCTGCTGTCCGCTCTGCTCCCCGTCCCTGCCGCAAGCCCCCAGCGCCAGCCCTCCTCGTGCCTAGAAACCCTCCTCAAATACAGGAGAGCCCCAAACCCAGCGGGGCAGACTGTCTCCTGTGCTCCCACAGGCGGAGAGGGCATCTGCCTCTGTATTAACAGGGATTTTCCAAAATCTGGGGGCAGTTGAGCTTTTTGCAAAGACCCAGCGTAGAAATTACTGACTCTGGTATTACTGCTGAGCCCTTCTTCACTGGCATCAGTGCTGGCATGGACACAGGAGTGGGATTTACTTCCCTGCCTGTGTGCCCATTGCTCACTTCCTGTATGATGTGGGATGATGGGAACCTATTTAGGGTAAATTTTTCCCATATATTTAGCTGTTCTTTCTGGCCTCTGAGCTTTTATCCTAAGAACAAACGTACCTCTAATGCTTCATGTGTGAATAACTCTGGCCCTGCAAACCATCTGCATTTGGAGCTCAAGGACTTGCACAGGGAAGTAGGAACCTTCTGGATGTAATCATTAGTGTAGTTCCCAGCCTATTAACACTGGAGACTAATTACGGCTGTGTAAATGCTGTGGTTTGTAACTCTTCTGGTGCTGATGGTCTTACCAGTAACATCTTGCTCAGTCCACATGCCTGGATTTCTTGAAATACATGTTATGCCCCAGAGCTGATTTTTAAGGGCAAAACACAAGTAGAAAGGCATAAGCAACTTGAACAGAAGCTCCAATTGCATCTTAGACAACTGTAACTTTAGCTGCCTTCTTGGAGGGGGAAGGATAAACCCACCTTTTAAACCAGATCTGTTTGAATTCTACATTTTCATAGCAACTTAGTGTTAGTACAGCTTATCCTGCCTAGTAAGTTCTTTATTGCCAATATAATCTGTGTGGTCTGTCCTGATACTTGCTGTTGGCTGAAAAGTGCCTTGAACCTGCAAGAATTCCTTCTTCATTAGGAATGCAGGAAAAAAACAGTCTTCAGCCAGCTTGTAAAATTCCCCTTGTTTCTTGAGGCTTACCTCAAGTATATTTTTAATTACTGAAACTGAAGCACTCATGTCAGATCATTTTTCTTTTCAGAATTCATACCTGTTTTTAAAAAGGGGTGGGGGAAACAGACTCTTGGACTTCTAATGCTTCTGGAATACTGCAAAATGAGCAATAATCTCTCTGTGTCCGTAGAGGAAATGGGATATGTGGTGAAATCTGGGCAAACCAGCTTTCCATTCATGTAGAACTTTACCGTGATGATTGTGAAGATCAAAGTTTGGTTTTGCTTTTATGTGCAGGAGTCCAACCTATTCCTTCTCAGGGAGGGAAACTTGAAATTGCCGGCACTGTAGTCGGCCATTGGGCTGGAAGCAGACGTGGACGAGGGGGTAGAGGGCCATTTCCTCTGCAGGTGGTGTCCGTGGGAGGACCAGCCAGAGGGTAAGTGCCAGCCTGGGAATGTGCTTCTCACGTGGGATTTAATTACTGGGGAAACAAGGACAACAGGGAAAAGTTAGAGGCAGTAGAGATTGCATATGACACACTTTAAGACACATAGGGCCAATTATACCCACTGAATGTTCAAGAAAAGCATTGGCATTCCTCCTTTTAAGATGTTTTTAACCAGTTATTTGTGTCGATATAAGCATTTTTATGTGCAAATAAAATCCATGCTCAATCTGATACAGGCGTGTAGAGATATGGATATATAGATATATATATATATATATACACAGAGAGGTTGATTTTGCATGAGGAGATGACTTTGGGGCCTTTCTATGAAATCAATAGATACATTACATTCAATTCCGTTCTTTTTTGTGGCAAGACATTTATTAAAGAAGCATGATAACATTTTTAATAACTACATTATGTAATCCTGTGAAGCAGAAAACACCTGAAGGGCATTTCTAGGTTTAATAGTTCTCTGTTAAAAGTAATGATGAAAGTGTGCTTAGAAGAATATTAATTTCTTCAGCTCTTCCACTTCATTTCACTACAGCTGAAGTTACAGGTGCACAACATGTCTGAAAACCAAGTTCATTACTTTTAAGATTATATTTTTTCCATAGGATTGCTGGTTCTGTGCCTTACAGAACTCTCTTATGTTTAATTAAGGTCATGTCTATTACAGGAGACAATCCTAGAGTAACATGATTTATGTATTGTGTCTGTCTGTACGAGGAGTGGAGTAAAGTTGATAGATTTATTGCCACCTTGAGCTAGGGAGCAGCAGTCTGAAAGACTGCACTGCATGAATTCCATCTCTCTGTTAATTCACTCCAATGTGCACTATGAAGCTTCACGCTGGAGGCAGCCAGAGCTGTTGGAAAGCCTGTCGTGTTGGGCTGAGTGGGGAGATGGGTTAATCTGAGGACCTGGGAGAATGGGAGCTGCTGTGGGGACGGGGAGAGGCAGGAGCAGCAGAAACAAATGCAAACAGGTTCAGCAGCAGCACGGCGTGGTGTGGGAGCAGAGCCAGCCCTGCGAGGGGACCGCATCTAGCTGGGACTGCTCACTTCTCTGGAATGAGACTGAGCTGCCGAAACAGAAGCATTGAGTGTTGGTTTAGGTGTTTCAGACAACTGTCAGGCACCTGTGCGGGCATGGGGGCGTTTTGGGAGCCCTGTGCTGATCCAGAGCAGCATCTGGAGATGGGGAGTGAGCAGAGGTGAGGAGGCATGAGGCTTGTTTCGATACTGGGGGACAAAATAACCTTTTTCACCATTGAAATGAGGCTCTTGGATGATCATCAGTTCTGTTTTTCATGAGGATACATGAACAGAAGCTGGTTGCTTCTCCCAGTGACCTGCACTCTGTGTGGGGAGCTGCTGCTGGTGATGGCTGGTGTCCTGCCAAAGCCAGTGTCTGCCAGAGCACCCCGAGCAGGGTCCGGGGGCTCCCTCAGGCTCAGAGTTGGATTACATCGACACAGGACAGCAGTTCCTCCATCTCCTGAACAGGGAGATACAAGAATTCATGCAGAACATCAGTAGCTGGGAACTGAGAATCCTCCTTATCTGAGGTGTGAACAGATCACTGAAGGGGTGTTGCTGCTCCTGCCAGTACCGTCATGACAGAGAAAAATGATTCTTCAGTAGTAGCTTTTGATTTGAGATAAAACACCTGAAGTTTCTTTTTGTTGGAGGTACTGTTTTAAGGCAGTAAGGTTTGGGTGCAAGTTGTCACCCCAGAGAGACAGGAAAACTGTCTGTGCCGCATCTTCCTGTCTCCGTCAAATCAGCACCAGCAGGATGTTCTTCACGTGTAGAGTTACTGGAATAGGTCGGAGGGAAAATGACTGCATGCAGCTTACCTCCTTGTTGGGTCCGCGGATGCTGAAATAGAACCCATAGGAAAACACGCTCGTGTTAAGGGTTCTGCCTAAAGACAGAATCACAAAACCATAGAATATTTTGAGTTGGAAAGGAGCCACAGGGATCATCCAGTCCAACTTCTGGCCCTGTACAGGACACCCCAGAACCTCCAGCCTGCAGCTGAGAGCGTTGTCCAAACGCTCCTGGAGCTCTGGCAGCCTCGGGGCTGTGCCCATTCCCTGGGGAGCCTGGGCAGTGCCCAGCACCCCCTGGGGGAAGAACCTTTTCCTGGTATCCAGCCTAAATCTCCAGCGCTTGAGCAACAGGTTCATGTTGGCAGAGGTTGTTTCCCACCAAAGGTCACAACTAGGAAACAGCACAGCAGGTTGTCTCAGTTCATGGCCCAGTTCTGCACACTGGTATTCCATTTTTATCTCTTCCAGCAGAGGGGATTGAGTCAGGCTTGTTCACCCCATTGCCTCATGTCTCTGCAACACTGAGCTCAGATATTGTTCTTATTGTGTAAAATTACACCAGCTGCTTTGTATTGGCTTCGATCCATCAGTATATTTAGTGTGATTTTCTGAGGGGGAAAAGGCTCAGCTCCTTGAAGGGAACGCTTTGACCTTGCAAAAAGAGAGCCTGGGGGGCTGGCGAGGAAGGAACACATGAGAGGGACTCACATGCAAAGCACAGCTCTTGTCTCTGCATTCTCTGCTGTTGCTTCTAAAACTCAGAATTTGATTTCTTTCTGCCCAGTGTGGGAATTCACAGCATGAGAGGAGACTGGGGGGGCACAGGCCAGTGCTGCTCCCCTGGGCAGTTCAGCCTCACTCAGCTCAGGGGCCTGAGCTGCACCTGGCTGCTCCAGCCAGCCCCAGTGGGGTCAGGTGTCACACCTGGACCTCCCAGTATTGGGCAGCACATCCAGAGGAAACATAGGGTATTCCCATGCTTCTAGAGTAATCCAGTATTTCTAGTAGAGAAAACAAAAGGAATTTTTAAGGAGAACAGTATTCTTGACGTGATAGAGAAGTTCAGTTTCTGCAAATGATGGAATTAAAGCAGTTGTAGCTGAATCCTGGAATTGTTAAGGTTGGAAAAGACCTCTAAGATGTCAAGTCCAGCTGTCAACCCAGTACCCACCACCATGCTCATCCCTAAACCATATCCCCAAATGCCACATCCACATGTTTTGTGAACAGTTCCAGGGATGGTGACTCCAGCACTGCTCTGGGCTGCCTGTGCCAGGGCTTGGCAACCATTTCTCTGAAAAAATTTTTCCAAATATGTCTAATCTAAACTACCTCTCCTGGCACAACTTGAGACCAAGGCGAGGAAGTTTGGTTTCATCTGATTTAATCTGTACTGCATCACACCAAAAATCACCACTTAATGTGTCTAAGTTGAGAGTCTCCATTGGAAAGCATCCCAGCTTAGCAATTGCCACCTGCCAGATACAGGTGGAACTCCTTTATTCTCTCAGTTTCTTAGATAATTTTGTATTCTCCCATCAAAACCAAGGTGATTTTTTTATTTTGCCTCACTTTATTTCATCAGATCCTGCCTGTCTTGTGTGCTCATATGGGGAACTGTTATTAAATGAGGGAAATGGCCTTCTCTGTGGTTCAAATTGTTGTTTTTGTAAGGTGAAAGTATTTTGAGCTCTGGTTTTAAAGTGCCATGAGGATAATTTGATGCTTGGAAGATGTTTCTTCAGAGCTTCGAAGTATCATTTATTGTTTCTTTAGAAGAGAAATATAGAAACAGACATTTTATTGCTCTGGACCCAAAAGGTTTGTTGGGTTTGATACAATTGCAAGCAGTAGAACCCTGCAATTCAGAATCAGTCATCTTGCCTCTTCAAAGATATGTTGATGATAGGCACTAGACAGTAAAGCTACGGAAATAATATTCCAGCAAAACTGAATGTAAAGCAATTGTAAACAAAACTGATCTGTGTTTTATTCTCTCCCCTTTCCCCACCCTGGCAGGCGTCCTAGAGGAGTTATCTCCACTCCGGTGATAAGAACTTTTGGAAGAGGTGGAAGGTACTATGGGCGAGGTTATAAAAGCCAGGGAGCAATTCAGGTAATGAAGCCATGTGCCTGACTGCAGCACGCTCTGTGACAGGCTGGGCTGGGGTGGACTCCAGACCAGCACCACTTTAACAGCTACAAGTGTTTCTGGCGACTCGTGGAAGCTGTGAGCTGCACAGCGGTGACAGGACAGGCTGGTGTCACAGCTCACTTAAAGCAAACTTTGCTTCTAAAGACAGACGTGGAAGAATGTATTTTGACATGAATCCTGTGCCTACACAGCTCTAACCAGCCGTGGGAGTAGAAGAAAATTTAGAAAATGGGAGAAATACAAAGCTGAAACAAATTAGCAGTTCTCTTCTGCCCCCACTCCTCCCCAATTTATTTTCTGGGACCATGGTCCAACCTCATGAAGGAAAGTTTGTAGCAGTGAAGGATCTTTGCTGCTGCCATGCTCCAGATCTAAGAGGTCACTCTAAACTTCTTGGGAACAGCAGAGCAGCCTTTGCCCCCTGAGCATGCAGGTTCCTTTCCAGTGACACCCTGCGAAGCGTCCATGGATCGGGACTTCTGTCTCGTCCATGGATCCTTCAAATGTAGCTGAGGCAGACTGCTGATCTGTATGAGATGCCAGTTGCTTTCGGAGTTCTGTTTTCCTTTCTTTTCCATGGTTCTGGCTGCTATGCAGTTTGGATGAATGAGTAGTAAATAGTTGGAAAAACTTCCACAATAAATATGTCATATGGACATGTCATTTGTCAGGGAGACCTGAGAGTAGGGGGATGTTTTCAGGTGTCAGACAGTAAGAGAAAGAATGTTCTCCACTAGTTAACAAAGCAACTATTAACTCCCAGTAAAACTTAATGTTTTACAGGTGTAAAAATTCAAATACTTCCTTGTTAAATTTCTGTGTACACAGACTCTATATGTCTACAAATGTACCTGTGGATCTGAAACTTTACATCTTTAACTAGAAGAGAAACCACTGTGTTAATAATAGAGCATCTAATTTCTGAGTACCTTAAGCTTTGAAATAAAGGCAATCCTGAAAACGAGCTCCCACATACTCCAGGCTTACTACAGGTGTACATATGGGAGTGTAGTTCAGGTAGTAGCTGCAGGTGTCTTGACAAGTGTCATCAAGGTTGAGTATTTGCATTTTTATTAATGATATGTAATTTGGGTGGTATATACCTGTGATCACAAGGACCTGTGTGTAAAATTATGCCTGGAGAAGAAAGATAAATGACATTTTCTATGGACCTGAGCTCATTGCATTTTGTGGTCATCAAGGCCCTGTAGGATGTTTCTTGTACAGGAAGAGAAAAAAGGTGGTTTAAAATGCACAGAGCAGGGAGAACTTGGGAGGCTTCCCACGTAGTGAGTGGATTGTGATGGCCAGGTGAGGCTGGGCGGTGCCAGCAGCCCCTCTGCCTCACTGAGGCAGTGCCTGTGAGGGGCCAGGCTCAGCCCGAGGCACTTCCTCCCCAAAGCTTGGGAATCTGACCAAAATGAGCTCTTTGGATTTATCCAGCACATCAGACTGGTCTGTTTTATCCCAAGATGGGACCTTTCACTCTTGTTCTGGAAAGAAACTAAAGCATGTCTTGAAAGCTGAACTTAAGGATGTCTATAAAGAGGCACATTGACAGTGATCAGTGTCCCTTGTCCTCATGTGCAATCCCATACCTGTGCAATGGGACTGAGAATTGTGATTATCTGGATAATGAGAATGCTGGAGAACAGCAGTTCTGACTCACCTGCAAAGTCCTTCTGTAAAATCCTCCAGCAGCTTAGTGCAGGTGTTCTAGTAGGTAAAAATTGAGTTTTTCATACTGCAAAGCTGTTTGCTGCTGTTTGAGGTGTCCCTGTCTTAAGCCATTTCTTAGCACTTGACTTTGTGAAGTGTGACAGACCAGTGTGCTGCTTCTTAGCAGCCTAACCTGCTTATTTTGGTTTGTTTAAAGCCTCTTATGTTTCTGGAACGCTAAGATTGATTATAAATACTTAAAAACTAATTGTATGCTGCATCAGTCTGGTTTTTATGGCTATACTCAGTCTTGTAAGATTTTACTATATGCTTTTTATGAAACCCTTTCCTAATCTTGGAAGCATATAGCTTGGTGCAGGGAATAGTGCATGGTGCCTCTGCACTCCTCCAAACGCTGGCTGGAAACAGTCGGGTTTGTACTTGAGTAGCACAGAATCCTGCCACTGAACCACAACACACACAAACCAAGAGGCAGAGTTCAGCTGTACATGGATTCTCAGTTTCGGTGTTTCAGACACTTCTGTAGCTCTGATGTTGTGGAAGGAGGGCAACATTAAAGCATTTGCCCCGGAAGCATCAGAAGGCTCTGGGGAACACCGAAAATCCTCTCTGTGTATTTTGTGGGCCACTCCTTTCAGCAATGCCTAATATTTGGTGTTCACTCACGATCCTGTGCCCTGCATGCTGCCTGTTGTAGTGTCCTTATATCAGACTGTACATTTATATACATTTTTAGCACTGGTTCTTCAGTAATTCTCTTCTTTTTTTAACAACTAGGGCAAACCTCCTTACGCTGCTTCAGCAGAAGAAGTAGCCAAAGAACTTAAGTCAAAATCCGAGGAATCTAAATCCTCACTTGTGTCTTCAGATGGATCCCTGGCTGAAAATGGAGTTGTGACTGAGGAAAAACCAGCTTCCCAGATGAATGGGAATACAGGAGACATCAGGGCTTCCAATCAGTCTGAAAGTGCCTTGAGTAATGACTCTAAAATGTGCAATACGAATCCTCACTTAAATGCACTAAATGCAGACAGTGTTTGCCATAAAGATGATGCTCTTGAGGCCACTGTCTTAAAAAAAGAAGAGTAAACTTATTTTTTATAGAGGGTGAAGGATGTTGGGAAGGGTCAGGATTAGGAATATCTGGAAAGAAAGAGAGCCTACAGTTACGTACATTTTTTCCTTTCCGTAAGAGAAAAATGAGGACTTTGGAAATTCGGATCCCTCTTTGATGTCAGAGATTTAAACAACACATTTTTTTAGTTTTAACCAGTTGTAGTCAAAATGCTACAATAAAACAAAAAAAAAAAAAAAGAGAATGAAGAGCATTTGACTCCCGCACTTAAAATGAAGTATACATAAAGTTTAAACTGGTTATGACAAAAGCTTGTAGTTTTGTTTTTTGAAATATAAAGAAAACAAATTTTGGCAGTCTTTAAGTATATATAGCTTAAAACTATAATTTTTAGTACTTGGCACCATATGTATGCCATTATATTTGATTTTGCATTACTGTGTCACAATAAAGCTTTCTTTAAGGCTTTGATTTCATGATTATGGGGGGAAAAAAGGCACAACCACAGTTTTTTCTTTCTGAAATCTCATCACCGTTGCCGTGGTTCTTTTGTGTTAAAAATGTGCAAACTCTCGAAACTACCAATTCTCAGTAACACTGCAGTTCTGCTGAGTTCAATAGACATCATACATATGTTACGAGCGAGTTAAACGGAGATAAACTTGAAATCATAGAAGATGCAAACGACCTTTCAAAACAAACACAATGTGTTGGGAAACTTTTTGTGACTAATACCATGCATCCGTGATCAATGAACTATGTGGTTTTGAATCAGACGTAGACCATTAGTACTACTATTTGAGCTAAACTTCTGCATGGTTCATGATTTTTAAAGTGTGTAGTTAATATTATGCATGTTATTGTCCTCTTTCTTCCATTCTTACAAGTACTGTGCCCATTTGCAAAACAAAAAAAGCTAATAATCAGTAATAGTCCTATAAAAGATGTTAACTATGTTTAGTCATTGACTGATCTTGCTCTAACCTTAAAATTTTGTGATTATTGACCTCTGTTGCATTTATTCTAAAACTTTAAAAAAAAAAAATTATCTAGCCGTTTTGAATATCAACGTTACCCTGGTGTACTCATTGCTGTATGCATTATTGTTCTCTGTTGCTGTTTTATGCCTTCATATTAGCAAATATGAAATTCTGTGAAAAACAAAAAAAAAAACGCTTTGATCTTCAAAAAAAAAGTACCCCCCTTCTGTAGCAGGAAACAAATGGCTTGTTCTTGAGAACTTTCCCATCAAGAATTTAGTATAAGCAAATATACCTGTATCATTTTGATGTTTTTGTTAGTGTTTCCAAACTTAATGTACTTCAAAATCAGAATCATTTCTTTATATTCGTTTTCATATAATTCTCCTGATGCTCTTCATCACACATTAGTGATCAGAAATGAGGTGTAATTCCCCATTCCCTGCCCGCCAGAGCTAAGTAGGTATCTTAATGTAAGTTGAAGGGAGTTCTGCCCCAACTCATGGATTGTGCAAGAATGAACTACTGTTGGGTTTGGCTGGTTGTAGATGGATTGTGGTGTGGTGTCTTTGAAGGCTATTGAATGCAACTTACAGTGCTTAATAAAAATCTTTATTCTTTTAGTATAAAATACTGTATGCCTTTTTTGTCAAGTATTTTTTTAATTAACATGTAAATAAAAGTTTTTCCTATGCCCAAGTCAAGTGGTTGAGTTGGCAGGATCTGTGGTGTCCTCCTAAAAGGCAGAGGAGGGAAGCACAGCCTCTGGTTGTGGCTGCCCTTTTCCTGGCAGTGCCCAAGGCCAGGCTGGACGGGGCTTGGAGGTGTCCCTGCCATGGCAGGGGTGGCACTGCATGGGCTTTAAGGTCCCTCCAACCCAAACCATTCTGGGATTCTGTGATTCACCCACTGCTGGGGGACACCACACCTGGTTGGAGTCATGTCCTGGCTTTGCTGGTGTGTGCAGCTCCTTTAGATGTCACTTTTCAACATCAGATGGTTGAAGAGATGTAAATAGGACAGAAATAACGGGGGCAGTTGTTTAAAGGAGAAAAAGACAGCCGCAGGTGCTCACAGAGGTGGATACACAAGGTGGTGGGCAATGCCTCTACAGAGGCGGGAACCAATGAGTCTGTTACGCAAGATCCATCTGACAGAACATGAGGAGTTGCAGATTTACACCTTGGTGTAAACTGGGGAGCTTTCTCCCCTGCCGTGCCCGCCCGCTCGGTGCCCAGGGCCGCGTTCAGGGCAGCCCGGCCCCGCGCTCCCCATGTGCCGGGCTGTGCGCGGTGGGCACGGCCCCCGCTGCCCTGCCCTGCCCTGCCCTGCCCTGCCCTGCCCAGCAGCACCGCCGTGTTCTCGCAGGGGACAGCAGTCAGCCTTCCCTCTTCTCGCCGGCTCCGGTCCCCCTGCAGCGCCCGGGAGGGGTCGCGTCCTGCGCTCCCTGCGCCCACGCAGGGTGACTCGCCCCATGCCAGCACTTGTGTGTTCCGACAGCATTCCGCGCTCGCTGCTTCTCGTGCAGGTGCAGGGCACCCCTTGTCCCATTTCCCAGCATTTTTCCTTTTCAAGCCCAGCCTGGGAGCTGGCATGGAACAACCGGCACCGGAGTTAAACTGGGAGAATCCGCTATCTGGGTGGGACCCGGGGCCACCGTCCGTTCTGTGCCATCAGCGACAGCATCGGGGCTCCTCCCTCGCTAATTGTTAGTGTTAATGAGCAGCGATGCTCGGCGTGCGCCGCAGTCGGTCCCCGGCAGTGCGCGCTGTACCCTGGCCTTCCCGGGCTCCCCGCCAGGGCAGGGCTGAGCAGAGGCCGGGGGAAGATTCCGGGTCGGGGGAAGCCCAGCGCAGGCGGCCCGGCCCGGTCCTGTTCTCGGCTCCCGCCTGCGAGGCGGTGTCCCGGGCAGCGGGGCGGCCTGCCTGGGCAGGAAGGCGAAGGCATCGGCATCGGCATCGCCACCGCCATCTCCACTGCCATCGCCATCCCCAGCGCCGCTCCCGCCCCTTCCTGCCCGGGGCCGACCGGGGGAGGCGGGGCCGGGGGCGGCTCCGGCGCTGCGTCAGGGGCCGGGCCGGGCCGGGCCAGCCGGGACCGCTCGGGTTTTTCCCGGCCCGTGCTGAAGCTGCCGGAGGGGCGGGTCTCGGGGCCGGGAGGAGCCCTGCCCGCGCAGAGCCGCCGGGGCCGTTCTCCGTGAACAGCGCGGGTGACCCCCGGAGGGAGCCCCAGCGCCCGGGTGCAGCCAGGAGCGGGAGTGGGGATAGGGACGTGCAGCCATCGCTCTTGCGCTGGGACGAGATGAGGAGGAGGCCGTGGCACGTCTTTCAGTGCTGCCGGTGCCCAAGAGCGCCGTTATTCAGCCCCGCAATCATCCAGCCCCGTGGCAGATGGCAGCACGGTCCGTGGTGAGGGTCCGTGTAATCCTTTAGATCGCACCCAAAGCCTGTAAAGTGAACCAAGCCCGGTCGCACTGACCTGCCAAGTACAGGCGGGTCCCACCCATTGGATGGAGATGGGAGGAAGTGGGACACTGTAGAATCCCAGAAGATAAGGGGTAATGTGTATGTCTCAAGCACTGATAGCTGGATAGCTGTGGAGCCAACCAAGGATTGTTGGTAATAACACCCCATTGGAAAAGAACGAGATGTGGCTGGAGAAGGGTTCATGCAGAGGAAGGGCAGCACTTTTCTGGGACAAACATCCTTGTTTCAGTCTCCGGAGATAAGCACAACACAGTCCAGTTCAAGCACAGGAATGAGGCTGAGTAGCGAGCATCAGCTGTAGGAGGTGATCGAAACCACCCATGTCCCTCAAAGCCCTCTGACCCATTTCCAGAAAGATGTGAAAGAATGGACTGCANGATGGGATGGGATGGGATGGGATGGGATGGGATGGGAGCAGAGGGCTTGCCAGCAGGATTCTAAGTGGCTGCTGGAGGAGGGTGGCGTTGGAGCCAGGTGCCTCCTGGGGGTGCCAGCCCGGAGGCACAGCACCCACGGGTGCCTGGAGCCTTCCTGTGGGGCTGGAGGTGCCAATCTCCCCAGGTTCCCATTTGCATTTTCAGGTGCTGCATCAAGGTGGTGCCTCAGGGTGAAGCCTCAGAGCATTCACCCTCAGCAGCAGGTTCTGCTGTTCATGTCAGACCACCCTGCACCTTCCCCACAAAGTCCCAAGGAGGGTGTCCTCAAGTGCTGTCCCTGGTGAAGCTCCTCTGTGCCCACAGCCCTTGGCTTCAGGTCTGTCAGAGCTGAACAGTTCTCATCTCACAGTGATTCCTCTGTTATCTTGCTCCAGTTTCTTGTTCTTAACAGCTCTCAGCAGACAGAGACAGTTCTAAACACTTGGAAAATCTCTTTTACCTGGGAAATTCCTGGATGCTTTGAATTTGGGAAAAATGAACATTCTGATGCCTCAGGAAATGTCCTGATCCCCAGCAAGAGTTGAAATAACTGTGAGTCAGCCTGAGGCAGTGATGGGCTCTTGTGTCTCCATCCTTTGTGGAGTTTTGGACTAGAGAACGCTCGTGGCCCTGCACAGCAACCCTGTGAGGGGCTCTGTCTGTTTGGGCCTGTCCCACTGACTTTTCCAATCAGTTTAAAAATACACATTAAAACTCACTTCAAGGTTTCAAACAAGTGAATTCTACGATCAAATGATGTTTTGCTGAGGCACCTGGGCACTTCACTGCTCACCCTCCCTGCCCAAGGGCAGCCAGGCACCTTCTGGATTGAAATGCTCATGGAGAGCTCAGGACAGTGGGGCAACCTCACCCCTAAGTTTCTTAATCCACTAATCCCTGTTAAAATGATGAGTAAGGTGTCTGAGCAGCCAGAACAGAGCCTCTACATTTCCATGCAGTGTCAGCTCCAGCATCCTCCAGCACAAGTACAGATGGCCCAACTGGCTGTGGCACTTGGCAGCGTCCATAAAAACATGGACACTGTAAAAACAAGAGTAAAACTGCAGACACACCACTCTACTGCCAGGTACAGCATCACCTGAGGGCCAGCGATGGATGATGAAGAGCTGGACGTGGTTCCAGCCCCTAGGAGCACCTGGCTGCACCCAGGCATGGTCCTACTGCTCTTTGTAGTGAGCACCAAACCCCCAGGGCATTCAGAGGGTTGGCTCACCCACTGCAGCAGCTGGGACACGCTGACACTGGGAATTGGGGTGGTGCTTTGGAAACAAGGCTGTTTGCATGGAGGTGCTCGTGGGACTGGGGAAAGGGGGTGAGAAAAATTCTTCACAGCTCACAGGGGCTGGGTGAGCAAAGCCCATAAACAACTGGGAGAGGGACATGGGCAGAGAAAATGGTGTGGAGGAGCTGCTTCAGGGAATAGTCGTTTTGTTTGGAAAAGGCCTCCAAGATCATGGATCCACCCGCTGCTTCCACGCTCTGTAACATGAAAACACTCGTTTCAGGAAGGGAGGGAGGCCCCTCAGGTTGCAGCTGCCAGTGTTTGGGGTGTGCAGAGGCACAAAGCCCAGTGCCCTCGTGACCACCCTGTACCAAAGGACATCCCAGTCCCTAGAGGCTCGTTTAAGCCCTGAGCTGAGTGGTGCTGGGAGATGTCCTTGGCGTGGAGGAGCAGTGTAAAGGTGTGTGCAGCTCTGTGATGGCTCCCAAGCTGTTCTGCCCCATCCTGCCTTACTCCCAGGACTTGCTCTTCTACTTTCTCGCTGAAGCTCTGGACCATTAAAGCCATGACCAATAGATTTAAACTTAAACAGGGCTGGGTTTTAGGGGGCAGGTTCTTACACGGTGCATTGTGATGAGGGAAACAGGTCCCTTGATACACTTTGAGACACTCAAAAGCACCGAGTCACATGTTAGGATACCGACCTGGGGCCTCCCACTGTGTCACTGTGACTCCAGCAGTGTCAGAGGCCACCTGTGGCAGGGCCGAGTGTGTCACACACACAGCCCTGTGCATGACAGTCCTGCCTGAGGCACACACACGCACTGGGCAAGGGGCATGACCCTGGCAGCCCCTCTTCAGCCGTTCAGCAGCAGCCGCCTCCATGCAGGAAAACTTGAAACTGAAGTTTTTTGGCCTCTTGAATTACCCTTGTCCTCCTCAGGTGATTCTGAGGATTTTTTCAGACAGATGAAAAAAGTTTGAGAAATGTTAGTTTCAGTTTTTTGTTCAAAGACAAATTCCCTGCCACACCACCAAATGTAATGGATTCAAGATGCTGAATCCATTGTAATAGAATTTAAATCCCACCTTTGTTGGGAGGCCCTTTGCAAGCACTCTGTAGGAAGCTCTCGCTCCTCAGGGAAAGGTGACAAAGTGGCCACTGAACACTCTAGGAATAGAGGTCCTCCCAAAAGCCCCCAGTCCATTTGTTTAACTCCTCTCAGAGCCTTGGTGTGGCAGGGCAGCAAGGTTGTGCATCCTCAGCCTCGGCTCAAACTCCGTGGTTCCTCTTTCGCCTCTGCATGGGAGGAGGTCGGTGTCTGTGGGGAAGTGGTGTTGGGGTACGTGGTCAGTCAGTGCCAGTGCCCAGTGTCCCCCCACAGCCCAGATGCTGCTGTGATCTGGTTCCTGGTGGGCACAAGGTGTTTATTACCAACCCCTTGGCGTCACAGCAGGGAAAGGGCTGCTGTGAGCAGAGGTGGTGACTTTAAAAGCAGAAATCATACAAATAGAGAATCACGGGGTGCTTTGAGCGGGAGGCAACCTTAAAGACCATCTCGTTCCAACCCCCAGTAAACCCCCTAGCTGGTTAAACCCCCACTAAGATCATGTTACTGAATAGAAAGCAGCTCATTCTTTTGGGTTCTTTTGATGTGAACCAGCCGCGGTGTGTAAGTGGCTGCCCCCACCCGCGCACCCAGCCGGGCGTTGTTCCCGCGGGTCGCACCGCTCTTGGGGCCACTTCTCCGGCTTTCCTCGCCCTTGGGGCGGCCCGGAGGCCCCCGTTCCCGCAGCCCTCCGAGCTCCCCGCTCCCCGCGCGGGCTCTGCCCGCTCCGCAGACACCCCCGAGCGCCCCGAGCGGGGTCCCCCCGTTCCCGCAGCCCCCCGAGCGCTCCCCGGTCCGAGTCCCCCCGCACCGCCCCCCAGGCCCCCCCGGCGGGGCGGGCGGGGGCG
>VZRR01013892.1:0-64257 GCA_013398015.1 Oreocharis arfaki
AGGAGACATAGGGGACATGCAGTGACACTGGGCAGAGGGTGGCACTGGAGACGGGGATGGTGTAGTGGAGACTTAAAGTGACTGTGGGAACAAGGGCTGTGGAGATAGGAGGTGACTGTGGAGACAAGAGATGACTTTGGGGACATTAGGACAGGACGGGGTGGCAGTGAGCACAGATGGGGACAGGGCATGGCAGGAGGGACGGGGTGATGGCAGATGACAGGGGTTGGTGGCAGGAGGGGTGACTTAGAGGGGACGGGAGGCGGCACCGGGGGTGGTGTGTGAGTGGGCACTGTCCCGCTCTGCTCATCGCTGCCCGCACCCCCCAGCTGTCCCCATCCCTGTCCCGTTCCCATGGAGACGACATCACTGTGGGGAAATGGCATCGTCCTGGAGCTGGGGTGTCACCCAGAGCCGGCATCAAGCGCTGGTCCGAGGATGTTCTGGAAGTGCAAGGGAAGCTGATTCTCTTTTTTCTCCTTCCTTCCCTCTCCAGGCTGCGCGGAGGGCCGGACACGGCGGTCCCGGGTGCTGTGACTGGGATGGGCATCCCGGGTGCTGTGACAGCGGGGACACTGGGATGAGGACCCGGGGTGCTGTGACTGCAGGGACGCTGGGATGTGCATCCCGTGCTCCCGGCCTGACTCGCCGGCCCTGACCTCGGGATTCCTGAGCGATGAGGCAGGAAGCCGATCCGCTGGATGTTTTCTCTGGGTGAAGCCTTATTCCCGCTGTGGGAATCCCCGCTCGGCATGGGAGGGATTCGTCTGGACATGCTCGAGCTGGGAATCCTGGTGTTGGGAAGAGACTGCAGAGCCCCGCAGGGAACCCGCTGCCGGCAGCTGACGGGACGAATTTGGGAAGCAAATGCACTCGGAAATCGAGTTCTGCCGTTCCTCCCACGCGGGCCGGCCCTGGGCACTCCGGGGCAAAGCCTGGAGCTGCAGACAGAGGGGAGGGAGTGCTGCGAGCCTTGTCCTTGGCACGGAGTCATGGAATTGTTTGGGTGGGAAGGGATCTTAAAGCTCATCTTGTTCCAATCCCCCTACCATGGTCAGGGAGGGCTTTCACTAGATCAAGTTGTTCCCATCCTGGCCTTGGACTCTTCCAGGGGTGGGGCAGCCACAGCCTCTCTGGGCAACCTGTGCCAGGGCCTTGCCACCTTCACGGGGAACAATTTCTTCCCAATATCGATCTAACCCTGCCCTCTGCCATTGTGAAACCATTCCCCTTTTCCCTGGTGAGAAAAGTGTAGGTTCTCGTCCAAAGTCCTTCTCCAGCTCTCCTGGAGCCCCTTTAGGCCGTGCAAGGGGCTCTGAGCTCTCCCTAGAGCCTTCCTTTCTCCAGGTGAGCACCCCCAGCTCTCCCAGCCTGGCTCCAGAGCAGAGGGGCTCCAGCCCTTCGAGCATCTCTGTGGCCTCCTCTGGACTGGCTCCAGCAGCTCCACGTCCTTCTGGTGTTGGGGGTCCCAGGGCTGGGGCAGCTCTGCAGGTGGGGTCTCACCTGAGCAGGGCAGAGGAGCAGAATCCTACCCCCTCCCCTGCTGCCCACACTGGGGGATCAGCCCAGGGCACATGGGGGTTTTCTGGGCTGCCAGCACACACAGCTGGGGCATGTCCAGCCTCTTTCCCTGGATGAGAGAAAATAAAAAACACCCCAAAATGGCCCCACAGCCCTCTGGACATGGGCAAGGCAGGGTGTCCATCACGACTCCAGTGCTGGCACAGGGCTCCTGGACACTGCCTTATGCCCAGGATCTGCTGCTGGTTACAGAGAGCAGCTCCTGTGGTGCATCACCCTCCCTGCCTCAGTTTCCCTTTAGGGAGCACCGCTGCCTGTGTGGGGACACGGCCAAGGAAGTTCCCTTTGGTGGAAGGGGAAGGCTGGATGGGCAGATCCTTCCTGCCTGCGTGCTGGCAGAGGGAGGGTGCAGGATGGGGGCACCTAAATTCAGCTAACTGAAGGTGTGGGGATGCATTTCCAAGCTCTGATTCTCTCCCTGGCCACAGAAGAACCACACTGCTCGCTTTCTCCCTGCTCCATGTGTTCCTTCTAATAACACCTTGCTGTATGGATGAGAAAATCCCGTTTTCCTACTCGATGAGTGAAGGCGCTTGTAATCCAGCCCGGCTGCATGCCTGGACCTTACGGAGATGGGGTGATAAGGGAGGGTGGGTCTGTCCCATGGGTAGGTGGAAGATGTCTCCTTTCTCCTCTCATTCCTCTCTGGCAGTGCTGGACCACGAATGCCACGGCAGATCTGTTGTCACCCCAATTCAAATGGGGTGAAGAGGGCAGGGTTGGGACTGAAGTGTCCCTGGAAAGTAGGTGGAGGCTGGAGTGGTGGCAGCAGCCCTGTCACTGCCCCCTGCAGCCTGTCAGGATCTCCTGCTCCCCAGAACATTCCTTCTCTGAAAGGATGGTCAAGCCCTGACAAGGTGCCCAGGGCAGTGCTGGAGTGCCCATCTCTGGGGGGATTTAACAGCCCTGTGGATGTGGCACTGGGGGACATGGGTCAGTGGTGGCCTTGGCAGTGCTGGGCTAAGGGTTGGACTCGATGATCTCAGAGGGATTTTCTAACCCTTAGTGATTCCCTGGTTCTCTGACCTACCCCCACATCTTCTCTTTTCTGGTCAAGGGGACCTTCTGCCTCACAAGTCTGGCCAAGCCAGGCTGTTGTGGATGTCGTGTTGTGGATGGGAGAACTGGTGGGCAGAGGAAGGGTTGGGTTCCTGCAGATCATCCCGTTCCCTGGCCCCATGGCACAGCACTGCCAGGTCCTGGGCATCTTCACAGTCCGAGCACCCTCCTCCAGCTCCTTCACTGGAAAAAAATCCACTTCACTCTTTTGTTTTTTCTGTTCTTCATCCGTCCTGACTGCTTGGTCTCCCCATTCCTTGCCTCCCTTTCTCCTGTCCTTTCACTTGAAATCTCTGGGGTGGCCTTGCCAGCTGATCTGAGATGGACCACAGCCTCTCTCAGCCAAGGACACTTCTTGGTTAATGGTTGTGCTGGATGATCTTGGCTTTTCCAACCTTAATGATTTTATGATTCTATAAATATCAGCATGTGCCCATCCCATCCCTGCCCCCAGAACGGGATGTGGGGATCCTCCCTCGCTCCTTCCCCGCTGTGGTGCCGTTGCTCAGCCGGTACCATCGGCTCTGCTCCCCACTCAGGGTGCAGCCCTGCTTCCTCACAGCTCTTCCCCACCCCTTCCACGGTGTCAGGACTTTGGTTCAACCCCCGGCCAGCCCAGTGCAGAGCTGGGTGGAGCAGCACATCTTCCTCTTCCTCATGACAGCAATTACCCGGGAGCTTTGATTCACTAATGACTTTGTGAGTCAAGCCATGACACTGCTTTGGCAGGGCTTGCCCAAGGCCGACCCTCCTCCCACCTCCTTCTTCGGTCCTTGCATCCACCCAGGGCGATCCCGCTCCGGGGATCATGCCCTGCTGAGCAAGTGGAGCAGGTGTTGCTCCTGGGTGGCAACCAAACCCTGAGGCTCTTCCTCTTCCTCTTCATACTCTCTGAGGGGCTTGGCTGCAGCACAGGATCCTGCCAGTCCCAATAGGAAAGGGGAATTCAGGTAGTCACTGCTCGCATCCAAGCTGGGAAGTAAATTGGGTTGGAGCCTGTTTGCAGGCGCTTGAAAATGAAACAGCATGGCCTGTATCCACATGGGTCCATCCTCACCCTCCTGCTCCTGCCCCAGACCAAAAATGTGCCAGGGAAAAATGACCAACCTGGACATCACCAGGCAACGCTGAAAGCTTCACTGGGGATGACGTGGCTGTGAGGCTCAGAGCCACAGGCTGGGACTGATCTTGCTGGGAATGTCTCTGGCAGTTTGGGGTGTTTGGCACAGGATGGAGAGCTGATTGCTGTGGAGATTTTCCTACCACTGAGGTCAGGAAAACTTTTCAAGTGCTTTCTTCTGGAGCAGGGACCGTTTGCTGGAGGATGCAGGTGGTTCCTGAGAGGCGAGGAAGCAGTCGGGAATTCCCGTCAGGCAGCCAGACCCTCCCTCACCCCATTAACACCACTGGGCTCTGCCTGCACCCTCCTGCTCTGGGAAAAAGACCCTCATTGAGGCTGAGTGCCCTTGTCCTGGCAGGAGGCAGCACTGGCACAAAGATGGGCTGGCAGGGAAGAGCAGAAGATGGGTGGTGAGTGGAAAAGTGGACTGAGGTGGCTGCAGCCCCAGCGATGGGAAGATTGCAGAGGGGAGAGGGCAGGATTGCTCTCACCCTCAGTGATGTACAGGCTGTGGATGGATGGGGAGGGAGAGGGATAAAGGAAGGTGTCTTTGGAAAGAAAAAAATAATTTAAAAAATCTATTGATGGTAAATGAGGAAGTTTCCTAACAGGAGGTCAAACCGGTTTGTTGGAGACACCGTGTCCATCGGCAGCGTGGTGACTGGGAATGGGATGTCCCACTGCACCCATGCTGCCAAACCCATGTCCCTGGTGGGGATGGGGCATTAGAATGTCACTTCAGGGACCAAACTAGAGCCAAGAGCTGGGGGAGGGGAACCAGATTCCCCCTTATCCCTTAGGAGTGCACTAACCCTTCATCCCACCCATCGGAGACACAGGGAGGGAATGAAACCAGCTGGGTCCTTGGGTTCAACAAAATCCCCTAGAAATGGACAATATGGACAAAGAACGTGCATGCACAGTGGGATGGGAGCTCCTCCTGGCTCACAGCCATGGTCCAACTCTGCTGGTATCCGTCCCCTGGCTGGGACTGGGGGGAGCTGCTCTGCAGGAATGCGAGGTGAGGGCCAAGCCAAGGGAATGCTTTCCACATTATATTCTCTCAGTTTCCGGCAATTTGCTGCTTCGGGACTTCCTAAGCCAGAGGTTGTATCCGTATCTTTGTGCTTTACAGCACTTGACGGGCTCGTGGAGAGGGGGTGGTCACATGTGTGGTGTTTCCTTGGGAAAAAAGAGTTCAAAAGGAAGAGCAGGCATGGGAATCGGCACTTTTGGGGCAGCTGTGGTGCATCTCAGGGTTGATTTGTGCTTCAAATATAATAAATGATGTGGATAGAACGACGTGAAACCCCCCTCCTCCTCCCCTCTGCCGGGTGTAACGTGGAGGGCTGAGCAGGATTCAGCCCTGGGGCCAGGCAGTTTCCACATGAGGCTGCAATACAAAACATCTGGAGAACATCAGCCATAAAGAGACAGGAATGCTCCAAACTGGGAACGGGTCCAAGCTGTCCCTTGCAAGCTCAGACAGTCACACACACACGCACTCACTGTCTCATCCCAGAGCTCTGCCAGCCCTTGGGTTGGGTTTTTGCTGTAGGAACTTCCTGTCCAGGAGCATTTGGAGTTTGCAGGTGGGACCCATCCCAGGCACATTTCTGGGGCATGCTTGGCCACGAGACTGTGCAGGAGCTGGAGCTGGCAGCTCCAGTGATCTGCCGCTGGCATCCTCCCAAGACTCAGCAGTTTCAGGGATTTTACTCTGCTCTGGGCAGCTGTGTGGGGAATACGAGGCAATTCCTGCCTCACCAGGAGCAGCCACTTCCCTCTAACGCATGGATTTAGTTGTGGGGTGGAGTGACGGACAAAAATTTAGGGGGTTGAGGATAATTTCCTTTTTGGGATAATTTTTTTTTTTAATGGAAGTAGGGATCTCAGAATAAAAGCAGGAGGAGGGGAGCAAGGGAGCCCAGAGCAGCTTTATTAAACAGTGTCCCTTCCTCAGACTTGTCCCACAGATTGCTTTGGTTTGGGACCACACTTGATTAGCCAGGATTGATTTAAAATTAGGCTGGGAAAAACCTTGCAGGAGCATCCACAGGGCTCCTGGATAAAGCCAGGGACAACTTTTAAACGGGGAAAATTTCCCAGGAGGTGAAAATTGGAGGAAATAGATGGTCTTTAAGGTCCCTTCCAACCCAAACCATTCCATGATTCCCTGAATCTGTAATTTGGGAGGATTCAGAGGGGAGCTCATGGGATGGACAACATCAAAGGTCTCTGGGTATAAAGGTCCTCCACGCAGGGATGACCAGAGGTCTGGTGGCTGAGTGCTTTTGGAGCTGAGGACACTGAATCTGGGATCCACCACACTCTCCAGCCTCATGGGAAGAGCGGGTCCTGCACGATGGCAAATGCTTGTGCAGAGCAAATAATTTCTATCTAAGATAAACAAATAAAAAGACAATAACAACCTAAAGAAAAATAAATCCTCTGGATCCTCTGCAAGAAATGTCATCTCCAGCCTTGTTCTCTTGGCTACCACTGGTCACAAGCCAGAGGGGCTGATTAACCTGTCTCTTCCACGTCCGAAAATCCATGGAAGTGGTCATCAAACGGGTGTGCATGGAGGAGAGGCAGACACTGAGGCAACTCTTCTGAAGTTTTCTTTAAGTTAGGAGAGAGGAAAGTCCCCACCCTTTGCACTGAATGTGGATTTACCTCCTGCAAGTACAGGCAGAGCCTCGACTCCCGATAGCATCGCACGGGGATGTAAACACAGGGAGCCGGCCAAGCCTTCCCGTGGAGCCGGACAAACCTGGTTGGGAGAGCAGGGAGAAGGAAATGCATCAACAGTCACCCGAAAGGACTCTTCTCTAAGCCTTCCTCCAAAGGGGTTTTTTTTTTGGCCAAGGTCTTGGCCTTTCTCGGAGCTCTTTGCCTTGTGGTTGCAAGAACTTGCTGAGTCAGCGTATCCTGCCCATGGGTCATTTCTAAGTGTTTGTTTCTCTTCCTCAGTGTCCACACTGAGCCACCAAACACCTGGGAAACACGGTGCTGTGCTGTCAGCAGGACGATGAGATGCTCACCCCGGCCATCTGGGTTTGTCTTTACCCTCCCAAATGAGGGTTTGCAGCTCCCCACGCCATCACCACCCCCTGGCACCAAAGAGAGGTGAGAAGGGGCTTCCCAAGCCGCGTGTAGACAACAGCTATGGTGCTCCTGCAAAGCTGCCCCGGCCCTGGGAGCCATGGAGAGGAGCAGGTGGTTTTTTGGGAAGTTGGCATCGGTGTCACTCAGATATTTTTGTGGCTGAGCAGGTGGGAAGTGGCGCTGGGTTTGCAATATGAGCCTGTGCAGAGTAACCCAGATGTCACCCCGTGCTGTGGGAAGCGATCCCAAGCCTGTAATGGAAGAAGGTTGGCTCCTTATTGGACTTCAAGTAGGTGAAGGAGGCAGTGGGTGAGGAGGGAAGGGTGGGATCCTCTGTTGGAGCTGTAATTAAGGAGGTTGTCCAAGGAGAGAGTGGATGGGGAGATTGGCGTTGATTTTATTCCTTGCTCTGCACGAGCTGGGCAATAAAGTGAGAGAAGGTGCAAGATCCCACCTGCACCCCAATATCCTCCAGTGCTTGCAGAGGAACAATGGCTGGGAGCCCTCTGTCCCAGATACATCCCCATGCCTCAGTTTCCCCAGTGTAAAATATGAATTAAACCCCCTTGAGGGCAGTTTCCTTGCTCTTGAGGGGGCTTGGGGCTCCACAAACACGGTGATGCTTACGGTGTTTTCTCTGCTTTGCTATGAAATCCTCCTCAAACACCTCTCCCTCAGGAGAAACCCCAGCCCAGAAACACCTTCCCAAAATGGAAGCTGTGCTAGGAGAGGGCTTCACCTCCTCTGCCACCCTGACAAGAGAGCTGCACGTGGCAGGTCTCATAGGACAGGTGTGGCATCGGCTCTCTCCCTGTAAACCCTCTCTGTGTTCACTCTCTGGATAAAAGGAGAGACTGGAATAACCAGGGCTGAGCAGTTGGAGTAATTTCTTGGCATAGGGAAAGCCAGCTCGTCACGCATCCACACCCGTGATGTCCCTGCCTGTCACCAGGCTAACTGGGGAGGTGATGCTCCCCCACATCTCCTCATCCTGGGCAGTGCTGGGAGCAGCCCAGATAAGCTGCTGCATTTGTGAGGCTTGATCCTGCCCCAGGAGTGTTTATTCCTGAGCCCCATGACATCCTGGAAGTGAACTAATCCTCTTTTGATAGCTGGGGAAACTGAGGCACAGCCCACTGGGGTGACTTGTTCTCCCCGGGGACATCCGCCTTTGCCATGTTGTCCTTCTCAGGGCACCGAGTGATGCTGTTTCACACTGCCCTTGGGAATAGAGGGGGAAAGATCAGCAGTTCCCATGGGAAATGTGTGGGACACCATCCCATGCAGGGCAGAGAGCAGGAAGCTCTGGAAAACATTGCAGCTCCCCAGAATCTGGACCACTCGAGGTCAGAGCCTTGGCTTGAGCTGAAGAGGATTATTACCTCTGCAGAGCAGGGCTAGGAGACCTGCACTCAACACGAGGTTGTCCCAAGGCCTTGGGAGTGGCCTTGACCCAGAAAACTTGGGATGTGTCCTCAGAATTTTGCAGCTGGTGTTGGTCAGTGGCATTGGGTGACCTCGCTCAGTTGTTGGCCAAAGCCCACCTTGAGCCTGGCTGCAGAAGATGCTCTTCACCAGCTCTCCCTCCAGCCCCAGGCAGAGCCAGGAGAGCTCATGATGCCCTCCCAGCCTCCAGCTTTTCCACGGAGCAGCAGGAATTTTTGAGCTGAGCATCCCTGGGGTTATTTATGAGCTGTGGAGAAGGCTGGTCCGGGGAGGAGGCTCCTGACTCCATCCACGTATCCCATGCCTTGTTTTGTGCACGGGTGAGGAGCGCTTGACCTGGGCAATGCTTCATATGCCTCTGGCTGGATGTCTTTCCCACAAAACTGGGGCACACTGCATCCAGCTGGAAAGCTGGTAGGGAGCTTTGACTCAGCTGGACTTGGCTCTGGCTCTGAGACTTCAGCCTGGTCCCTCATGAAAACCTACCCTTGGTGCTGGAGGGAATTTGCTGAATGGACCTCAGGTCTTGAAGTGCCTTTTTCTAACTCTGTTTGGGTGGGGAAAGCTGAGCCACCACGTGGAAATTCCCACTGGAGGGAAAAGAGGTCCAGATGCTCGTCTGGATGATCCATGGGATCGAGGGGGACATCGAGCTGGAGACCCCTCTGATGGCACCACAGGGTGGGGAGCCAGCAGTGCTTCTGCTACCGCCTTTCTACGGGAGGAACAACCTCTTCCCAAGGGCCATCCATCCCTCCTGTGCCCATGCCAGGATGGAGGCATGGCTGCAGAGGAGGGAGGCGGGGAGCAGGGAGCTGGAATTTGGTGGATCTATTTCCATCCCTGCCCTCGATGCGGCGCGGAGCCCTGGACTCCTCCAGGTGTTATGCAACTGCTTGGAATCAAAACACTGACGTCAGAGACTTTAATTAGCAGTGGAAAAGTGTTTCAGGGATGCTGGGGAAGGATTCTGTGCCACTGGGGCTCCACTCCCCAGGACTGGGATACGTCTTGGGAAGGGTGAGGTGTCACCATACCCCTCCAGCCCCCAAAAGCAGCCAATGGTTTGTGCACACGGTCCCCAACATGTGTGGGGCACTCCAGGAGCTTTATTCCTTTTTTTCCCCCAGCCTCTGAGGTTTGTCTTGGGGATTCCCAGAGCCAGCAGTGGGTCTTTGCATTTTGTGGATGGCACCAAACTGGGGAGCAGGGGGGCCATTCAGCAGGAGAGAGGATGAGGCCCACAGGACCCTGCTGAAGTTCAGCAGAGGCTGAAGTCACATCCTGGGACAGGTCGGAGACCTGCAGAGCAGAACCTGGGATCACTGCAAGACCATGCCTGGATGTCTCATTTTGGGCTCCCCAGACCAAGAGAGCCCTTGGTGTGCTGGGGCCAGCCCAGCAGGTCCACCAGGCAGGGTGGGATGCACTTGGAATCTTTGGGGGAGGGAAGGGGAAAGCCATAGGTGACCTGTGGGAAAATGTCACCATCGCTGCCAGTATTCACTCCAAGGAGACATGAGCAAATCCAATCTATTTGCATTCTGAGACCGATTTGCATATTGAGATAATGAGTTCTTCCTGATGTCCTGGTTGCTTTGCTCAAACCCGTGAAGAAATGGAGATTTTCTCCTCTGCTTGGAGCAAAACACTCGTCCCACTGGGCAGAACTCAGCCCCAGGGAAGTGGGGAGGTGGATTCCCAGTGGATTGTTGAGGATCTCTGGCTGCAGCAGGGTGATGGACACCCACGAGTGAGGCAGCCTCAGGTCTCATCACACTCATATCCGTGATCTTATTTTGATACAACTAATGGTGATTTATTCCCCAGTGAGCTCTTGTTCAAAGCTCATCTCATTCTGCAGCCCAGCTTGGCTGTTATGCTTCCTCAGGAGGGGGAATATTCCCTCAAGCTGTGGCTCAGACAGGATATTTTTGGCATAATTGGGCTTCTACTTGGCATTCATCATTTCCAGACATTTGCCTTGAAAATCCCCTCGAAGGTGTCCAGGGGGGATGCTGGGGTTGAGGTGCTGAGCTGCCTCCATTTCCTTGGCTCATCAGGCTCTGCTTTCTGCTGGAAATCATGACCCCATGGAGAGCCCAGAGGTCAGAACCTCTGGTGGTGGATGCAGGAAAATTTGTGGAGGTGGCAGGAACTCTCTGATAACAGGGCTCTGACCATCCTGTGGTCGCAGAAATCGGAGGGGAGACACAGTAAGACCTGGAAATATACTAGGTAACTCATCAAAACACACCCACTCGTGTCCCAGGGGGGCTGATCCCCTGTAAAATCCCAATTTCCAGTCTCCAAAGATCCTGCCTTTGCTTGGCATGCGAAGCAGAGCCGAGGGCTGGGAATCTCCAGCTTTTGATTTGGACTGGAGTGACTCGGGACGAATATTTTTTGGACCCTGGCGCTGATGAGATCTCCCTACTGTCGGTTTCCAAAGCCGGATCTTGGTGATTCCCGGCGTGGCCTGGGACACTGCCATCCTCTAGTGGCTGTTTCCAGAAGCACAGGAGTGCTGGTGTGGAGAAGTGTCCGGAGCCACGAGCACCGTGCAGGGAGGGGGCTCTTCCCTGAACAGCTGGAGTGTGAGGTTTGAGGACATCCATGGATGTTCCCCTTTCCTCCACCCACAGCAAATGTTGGGGGAAGCTTTTCTTATTGGAAAAGCGCTTGGTGTCCACGCCCAGTGGGCTTTGTAAACTTGTATTGATGGATGTAGGTGAAACCAAGCTCCTCCACGGGCTTCATGTCTTGGGTCTGGCACTCCAAGGAGGGGTGGATTTGGGGGCAACCTGCTCTCTCAACTCATCCAGATAAATTCCTTGGGAATGTCTGGAATGAAGAATTCTGTTAGAATTCCAAGATCCCATCTTTGGCAAATTTTTGTAGGTTGTGGTCTTGGCATCTCCCCCTTTTACTTCAGCCCCAACTTCAAAGTGTTCTCGAGTTGAACCTACTGCTTGGACCTGCAGCTGTGCAGAGGCTGTGTAGTATTGGGGAGGGAAGAAAAGACCCTTCTTTCCTCTTCAGTGGGGGATATAGGACCAGGAGGAGGTCTCAGGATGGTTTGTGTGGGAGAAGACGAGGTAAAAGGGATGACTTCAGAACCATGGAATACCCTGAGCTGGATGGATCACTGAGTCCAGCTCCTGGCCCTGCATGAGGCAACCCCAAAAATCCCACTCTGTGCCTGAGCATTGTCCAAATTGTCCTTGAGCTCTGGCAGCCTTGGGGCTGTGACCATTCCCTGGGGAAGCCTCTCTGGAGGGTCACTGCTTGGGTGGCTGTTCGGGTTCAGCAGAGGACACCAGCAACTCAGTGCAAGGATGGGAAGGAGAGTGGCAGCAGCGAGGGCACAGAAAAGAGACAACCACTGAAGGGAGCTCTAAAGCAAATGTTTATATATATAATATTTAAAACAGGACCTGAAATGGGGGCCTGAGCCGGATCTCAGAACCCTGGTGAGGACATGAGTGTCACAGGGCCTGTGACGGGGCTGGCACAGGATATTTGCTTTGAATCCTGAGAGTCTCCTTTTCCCTGCCTTCCTTCCTCTCCCAGACAGGGTTCCTTCTCACAGCAGGATTTCCTGCGGGGATGGACACAGCTGTCCCAGCTACAACTGACCTCCCCTCTGTTCACCCACTGATGGAGAGGGATACAGCAGTTGGGGGAAGAAGGGATGGGGATTGACCATTCAGTTCCAGAATGGTTTGGGTTGGAAAGGGCTTTATGGATAATCTGGTCTCCACACCCCTGCCATGGGCAGGGACATCTTCCACTAGACTGGGTTGCTCCAAGCCCCATCCAACCTGGCCTTGCATGGATATATTCCCAAATAGCCTTTTGGATCCTGATCCTGCTTCTGTATCATTCCCCTGTCCAAGAGCACAAGGGTTTGAAATCTCACTCAGTTCTTGAAGTTTGGTGTGAACTTGAAACACAGCTTAAAAATGTGCTGGAAATCCATCTCTTTGCACAATAAACTGCATTTTTGTTGCTCTGCATCTTCCACAACGTGATCTGCTCTGTGAAAGGAGAGCTTGGGGATCAAAGTAATAACATCAATTAATAAAGAAATGATCATAGCAACTAATTCAGAACAATATGCCAGGGATACAGACGATGTGGGCTGTTAGCTGAGATCCCTGGTGCTTTTTCTTACCACCCTGACTTGTGTGAGTGTCCACACACTGCAGGAATGGATCTTCAAGCAACAAAAATGCCTGGTCCCTTCAGCTGCTCAGAGGAGCCTGAAAAGATGGTTCAAAAGCAAGAAAACAGACCAAAAAAACCCCCAGACGAGATAGTTTAACATGCCAAAAATTCCTGAGTCAGTGTTCCTGAGGCCTGAACGTGCTGGCCTGTCCGTGCTGCTGATCCCAGATGAGATGTAAATATTCTTGGCCAAAGCAGGGTTTCGGGTTGCTCACAGCTTTTGCTGCCTCTGCAATTCCGATGTTCTGTGGTTTCGATGGAAATCTGCTTCCCTCCAGCTGCCTGTGGCTGGATTACATCTCCAGCTGCATTTCCCACTGCCTCTGCCCTGAGCAAGAGCAGAGCTCTGCAGTGATGTTCCCACACGTGGTCAGTGGCTGAGCTGGCTGGAAACCCCAGGTCAGCCCATGACATCTGGGATGTGCATCCTGGTGAGGCTTTTCATGGTCTTATTGGGGGCCTCTGGGTCATGATCCTGCTTTTCCCAGGGCAAAGAGGGCTGCTTTGTTAGTTTGGAGCAAGCTACCCAGGCAGAGCTTTGTTTGTGGAATTAATTGGGTTATCCTGTGCCCTTGCTACATCCCAAAACATCCCTTTTGTTTTGTCTTCTGCTGAAGATGACATTTTCCATGGTCCAAGGCCATGTGTGATTTCCCTGTGGCTCTATTCACAGCTCAGAGAGAACATCACCTCTGGGAATCGTGGTGCCCTAGGAGCTGCTCATGGTCTGAAGAACACCAAAGGCTCCTGTAGATACCAGGAAACTCTGAACTGGATTAGTTTGCATCTCTATCCCTTCTCCCAGTGAGATGAAAACTCATGGCACGGTGTCTGATGCCCACGGAGAAGGGGCTGAGAGGACCTTCTCTGACTGAACACGTGAGGAGTACCTTGGCCTTTGTCCAAGTGGGAAATGGGCTTTTCTGCCTTTTTTCCCCATTTTCATCCATCCATCCATCCATCCATCCATCCATCCATCCATCCATCCATCTATCCATCCATCCATCCATCCACCCCTCACTCCTTTCTGGTGCCCCAGGGCAGCTCTGTTTCAGTGGCTGGTGAGGTGCTGCCTGCCTAAAGGGAGAGCTGGGATCTATCATTAACACGCTCCTTGTTTTTCTAAGACTTTGCCTTTAATTACTGATAACTCTGCCAGACTCTACTCTTTTTTTCCCCAAGCTGGCTGGCTGCCTCCAGGCTGAAATGCTTTTGGAAAATTTCAGCTAAAATAGTCCAGCATTTTGCAAGAATTTAATTAGGAAGGGGAAAAAAAACCCCCAACTGTTTGCTCCAGTTGGGTGGGAAGCTTCCAGCTGTTTTCTGCAGCCGTTTCATCCCTGGTGTGCATCCGAGGGGGCCCTGAAAGCCGGGGGAAGGGAAGATCCTTGAATTCACTGAACCAGCTGAGCCTGCCAAGGATGGCACTGTCCTTGAGCAGATCCTGTCCCTGCCTGGCAGCCACTCGCCTCTGCTGGCCATGAGGCTGCTGTGACTGCTCCTGGTGGAGCAAGGCTGCTCCTTCCTGCACTGCTCCACCAGGGAAAAGGGAGAAAGGGCTGTTGGAGACTGCCCTGAAGCTCTTTACGTCTTCCTGAAATCCCTTACCAGTCCCAGAGAAGTTTGTATTGTGTGCATTCTGTGGACCCAGCGCTTCCTCCCTCCCTAAGGATCAATTCAGCAGAGGCAAAATTGCCCTGGGGAGATGCCCTGGGGCACCCTGTGGAGCTGGCAGATTTTGCAGAGGACCTTCAAGGTGCTGAAACTGCTCTGGAACAGCAGGTGAGATATCCCAGTCCAACACCTCTGGCCCACTACACAATTCAGCCAAGCCCTGGTGTCCTAATCCCTGTCCTGTCGTGGGAGGATGGGACTGTGACGCCGTGCCAGGATGAGTGCAGAGTCTGTGACCCTCGCTGGAGCCTCGGGGGTCTTCATTTTGTCTCCTTTTTAACATCTTGTTCCTCATGCAAAGGGGGTGTTGGTGGACGAGAAGCTTGATGTGACTCAGCCCTGTGCACTCACAGCCCAGAACCCCCCGTGCCCTGAGCTCATCCCACAGCATGGGCAGCAGGGGAGGGGGGATTCTGCTCCTCTGCCCCACTCAGGTGAGACCCCACCTGCAGAGCTGCCTCCAGCCCTGGGTCCAACATCAGAAGGATGTGGAGCTGCTGGAGAGAGTCCAGAGGAGGCCATGGAGCTGCCCCAAGGGCTGGAGCCCCTCTGCTCTGGAGCCAAGCTGGGAGAGCTGGGGGTGTTCACCTGGAGAAGGCTCTGGGGAGAGCTCAGAGCCCCTTGCAGGGCCTAAAGGGGCTCCAGAGGAGCTGGAGAGGGACAAGGGATGGAGGGACAGGACACAGGGAATGGCTTTAAACTCATAGAGGGCAGGATTAGATATTGGGAAGGAATTGTTCTCTGTGAGGGTGCTGAGGCCCTGGCACAGGGTGCCCAGAGAAGCTGTGGCTGCCCCTGGATCCCTGGAAGTGTCCAAGGCCAGGCTGGACAGGGCTTGGAGCAACCTGGGCTAGTGGAAGGTGTCCCTGCCCATGGCAGGAGTTGGAACAAGATGGGCTTCAAAGGTCCTTCCAACCCAAAGCATTCCATGATTTTCTGCCTGCACCACACTCCTGTCCTTGCAGGGTGCCGTGGGCTGCACGGGGACTCTGGAGGACAAGGGAAAGTCTGGGACACACTGTGGCCACCCCTCCCGCTCCTCTGTCCCAGGACATCTCGTGTGGCACGTCTGGGCTGTCCCCAAGTGTCTGTCCCTACATTCTCCATCACGAGGGGCTCGTGCTCTGCGGGTCGGGCAGGCAGCTGTGCAAACAACCCCGTCTCGTCCTCAGCTTACACTGAAAAATCAAAGGGAGTTTTGGGGCTGAGTCAAACAAAGTAAATAAACAGAAGAACCCCCTCCACTGAAAATACAGACTGGAGGGAAAAAAAAAAAAAAGGAAATCTGACCCAGACCAAAAGAGTTATTTTGCTTTTGTTTCTAACCCTAACCCTGTTTTGATTTAGTACTGCTGGTGTGAATAAGCTGTGGCAGATGTTGACTTTTTTTCATCTGTTGTGTATTTTTTCTTCTTTTATTTTCATCTGGCTAGAGAGATTTGCCAAATTCATGAGTTCTTCTGGCCACTCAAACCCACTTTTTTTCAGTGGAGAAGGCAGAATGTGCCAGACCCCGTTAGATGAAGGTGCAGTGGCTCACGCAGGACCCTGGTGCAGGCACAGACTGTAGTCCTGTCTCAGCTTTGGCCTCCAGATGCTGTTTTGGAAGGGTGTGCGTGTCCCTTTGTCCCTGTCAGCCAGCCCCTTGCACATGGTGACCTCAGACTCCCCGTGAAGCCAGCACGTGTCCCTGATGGGTGGCTGCATCCCGCCCCAGATCCTGCTGGCACTGCCAGGCCTTGCCATTCCTGTTCTGGATTCAACCTATTTTGGTACTCCAGGAGGTGACACAGCTCACAGGGCCCGAGGAGTGACCTCTCCCTGGTCACTTCAGGTGGCCTCGATGAAAGAGGACTCTGGAGAAGGGGGAAGGGTGGGTCAGAGTGTTTTTCAGGGGCATTTCTGTGGTGCAGGATAATAGATACACCTGGGCCTTGCTAATGCATAGTAAGGCCTGGGGACAAACTGTGGTCATTTCAGTTTTGCAGCTGACCTGAAGGAAGGAAGGAAGAGGATTTGGCAACAAGAGCGAACTCCTGAAGCCTTGGCCATGGCATTTGGCCTGACATTAATTAGGACTGGGCCTTCCTTTGGCAAAAGGAACAAATCATCCTCCTTCCTCCAGCCCTGCTGTCCCATGGTGCTTCAGGCTTGGGAGGAGAAGTGAAATGAGGGGAAATGTGGAAAAAGTGTAGAATCATAAAATCAGAGAATCACAGAACGCTTTGGATTGGAAGAGACCTCAAAGATCTCTTCTTCCACCCCCCTGCCATGGGCAGGGACACCTTCCACTATCCCAGGTTGCTCCAAGCCCTGTCCAGCCTGGCCTTGGACACTTCCAGGGATCCAGGGGCAGCCACAGCTTCTCTGGGCACCCTGTGCCAGGAGCTCCCAACCCTCCCAGGGAATATCTTTATCCTAATATCCAATCTAAATATCTCCTTTCTTGGTTTAAAACTCTTCCCCTTGTCCCATCCTTACCTATCCATGTAAAAAGTCACTCTCCCTCTTTGTCATAAGCCCTCTTTAGGTACTGGAAGGTGCTGGAAATCTCCCTGGAGCTTTCCCTTCTCCAGACCAAACAGCCCTGGAGTAGGACAGCACAGATGAGCACAGGGGCTGTGGTTGTTGTGAGGCAATTTGGTGGTGAAGCAGAAACCAAAATGAAACCACATCTGGAGGTGACCCTGCAGCACACCCAGCTGCAGGAATGTGAAGTGTGGGGCAAGGAGGGGGTGGGAAAAAGGCACCAGGTTTTTTTTATGTAACTCTAGCACAGAGAGAAACTGAGGCAAGGTGCCCTGACTTGCTGGGTGACTTTTGCTGGGTATTGCAAGGTTCTGCTTGCTCAGGGTGTTCCTGGGGGAATCTCCCTTCCAGGGAGGGCTGGGGCTTTCTGCAGGGTTAGCAGGAACTCACAGGGATTCCAGTAAACCCCATGTGCTCCAGCAAGAGCAGGGTGAGCAGTTTCCCAGCTCAGGGAGGAACTGCACGAGGGAGACATTTCATGGTTTGATTTCCAGGCTCTTTGTGAGGGAAAACCAACAAATTTTTGGGCAGTGGGAGCAGGTAGCAGAAGAAAATGACCCAGATGTAAGGATGAGATTTTTCTGTCATGAAACCGGATCAGAGTGTGCCCTCACAGCCCAAGTGTTTCTGGGCTCCTGTTCCATGCTTCTGGGTAAACAGGATGTTGATATAATTAGCTTTCCTGTCATCAAGCCTATAGTAGCTGTACAGTGGAAAAAACCCTCCTGGCAGTGTTGGACCATTTTGTTATGGAAAGATCCAGGGTCCAATTTCAGCTCCCTCGTTCCTTCTCCTCCCAAGCTGCAGGTGGGAGATCCCAGAGCTCTCCTGCTTTGCCTCCTTAACACTTTGCCTTTCTCCCCATCCCTGCTTGAGCCTGAGAGGTGGGAGAAAAGACACTTGGAGCTTGGCACAGGGAGAAAAGTTGGCTTGGAAGATGATCTCTGAGAGGGTGGGTTTGGGCTGTGTATGGAGAGCAGCTCTGCCATGTGAGGAGCTGCCTCCAGCCTCTGCTGCTGCTGGAGACAAGGTGGGTGCTTGTGGGACAGAGCAGACCCACACTCTCATTGCCATGGATTTATATGGGGGTGGTGGGAACAAAGGGCCCTGCAAAACCCCTGCTCTGGAAAAGAAACAGTCTGTGCATCCTAAAGGAAAGGTTGGGCTTTGAACCTTTTTGCCAGGGGGTGTAAACCACCCCAAACTCTTGGTGTGATGACAGCTGCAAATGCAACAACAGTCGCTGAAATATGAAATAAACCAGCAAAACCAAACTAACAAACATCTTCCCCCCTAAAATGCTGTGTTTTAGGAGGATGCAAAATGTGTGCAGAACCTCAGCCCTCCTCCAACTCCCTGAGCTGGGAAAGGCAATGACCCCTCCTGAGATATATATCTATAAACTATGTAGTTTTGGGGGGAAAGGAATAAAAGTCTGTCCAAATATTCCTGACTGCCTGAAGCCTGGAGGCAGTGGGCAGAGCCCTGTAAGGTTTGCAGAGGAGTGGGTACGTGCCCACATCTTCTGAATTATGTCCTTGGCTTGTGGCTAGATTTGGGGGGAAAAGGGACAAAACTGAGTGGAATGAAAGCTCCTGGGTGGCCCCAAAACTCCCTTTGGGCCAGAAGAAGCATCCCAACCCTTAAGATGAGACTGAGTGGAGGCTGGTTTGGTTTAAGCCCTGTGGAGTTTTATGTTTGTGGCAATCATAGCATGGTTTGGAAGGGGCTGATGTGAGCCAGGATCTCACCTGGATGTGGCATGAGGAGGGTGGGACCTCGGGTGGGCTCTGGGATCCCTCAGTTTCTGTGCAGACTTTGGGTTTCAAAGGATTCACTGCCCTCAGACCTGCTCCAGGCCTCACCCTGTTGGGACAAACAGGATGGCATCTTGCCTGGGTAGGGATGCTGTGGCACTGGGATTAACTTGCTCCTTCCTGGGCAGCAACACCTTCACGAGGGGAACCACAGGGCTAAACTGGTGCAACTCTCAGCCTGCCTGTGCTGAGGGTCTCGCTCAAGCCCCTGCTGTGCCACGTCCCCCATTGCTGATGGAAGGTGCTGTCGAGTCGAGCTCCGTGTCCTCCACTGGGCCACTGCCAGTATCCAAGGTCTGGCTCATCCTGGCTGTAGGGCAGAGGCTGAGGGGCTGTAGGGGTTGTCCTGGCCTCACTTCACCCCAGCACGATGGAAACAGCGTGGGCTGTGCTGCTGCTCTGCAGGATCCTGCCCAGGGCTCAGCTCTGCCCGTTCTTGAAACACGAGGAGCCGGTTGACCCTGACAACTCAGCGCTCTCCCTCTTTATTTTCCTCACAGAGACATCCCTCAGGGTTTTCCCAAGCTAGAATAAAACCAGAGAGCCCTTGGATTACAAAACGGTGCCACAGCCACATCTTTTTCCTGTGCTATTTTCCTACTCCCTGCCCTACCAACTACCCCCAGCACTGTCAGACCAGCTGGAGCCACTGGCACTGAAAAACCCTCCAGGACCCAGCAGCCATCCGTGGGCTCTCAGCCAGCCACGACACTTGAGCTGGGCTCAGGAGCTGCGGGCCAGAAGCAGCAGCCAAATTTTCGGAGGTTCAGGCTGGGGTGACCAGGAGGTCTCTGGAGGAGGGTGTCTGCAGAGGCTTTGAAGCACAGCAGCGAGTGATCCAGCTGAGAGCAAACCTGATCATCCCACTCCTACATTGCCAGCAGAAGTTTGTGTCCTGGTGGGTCTTCCAGCTTTCCTAGAGGTGAAAACCTCCAGGGAAAACACAGCTAGAAGCACTTCCTGAGCTGCTTCAGGTAAAATCTGACCTCAGTGTCATCAGTGTGTCCTGACAACAGGAGAGGTGCTCCTGGGCAAGGAGCTGTGTCCTGAGGGCCAAATTCCTTATCTATTTGTTGGCCAAGCATCTTGCAGTGTTCCCTAAGGTAGGAAAGATTTGCTAAGGCCCACACCACCCCTGGATGCACCTGGAGAGGAGGGAGAAGCACCTCAGCTCGAAATGATACCTGTGAAAAAGGGGAGAGAGGAAAAAGGAATCTTGTGACTGTAATAAAGTGCCAAGTCTGGGCTAGTTCAGCAGGTCTCAGTGGGTTGGTGACCCTAATCTAAGGTGGTGGCTTTCACCCTGGGCTTGCAGCTCAAGCCAGACAAGTAGGGGAGTCTGTGGAGTCTCCTGCAGCAGGGGGTCAAGTCCAGAGCCTGTCTGCTGTGGAGGCTCTGCTGAAAAGCCAGGACCTTGCTGCTGGCCAAGGTGCAGTCGTCAGCAGGACCTGAAGCAGTTCATACCTCGAGGTACTCATTATTACCTCATTTAATTTGTTTTTCTTCCAAATAAAGTGGTGATGTGCTGGTGTGGAGGACATTTCCCCCCATCCCACCAGGAGCCACCTTGAAGAGCTCTGAGTGCATCATGTCCAGAACATCCCCATCCAGAGGTAATTCCCTGTCTGTGCTGCCAGGGCCATTGAAGATGAACTCAAACATCCTCAACAAGGACCTGGTTCCTCCATTCCCCTCCATCCCATCCATTGGTTGTGGAAACCAGAGGCACCATGTGCTCCTGTGGGATGCAGGCCAGGTCTGCACATCTGGGGATGATTCCACGTGGAGAAGGGTGAAGAGTAAAGCACAGATCCGCCCAAGGGGAGCAGCCTGTTGCTGGTGTCATGCTGCTCCTTGAATTACCTCCTCTGATCAGAGGGCAGGAGTTATCCTGGCCAAGGATGGGCTGGGGCTAGAGCTCACACACTGCTTTTTCCCTTGCAAGGTCTCTCACTGGTTTTCAAAGCCTCATGATGTTCCCAGGATATTTGTTTCATACAATCACAGGTTGGTTGGGGTTGGAAGGCACTTTAAAGACCATCCAATTCCAACCCCCTGCCATGGGCAGGGATACCTTCCACTAGACCAGGTTGCTCCAAACTCCATCCAACCTGGCCTAGGATATCTCCAGGGAGGGGGAATCCACCTCACAGCTCAAAAGAGTGCTTGGGTTAGGTGATGGGGAACTGGGATTTGGCTCTGCCCCTTCCCAGTGCTGGAATGTCCCAGGAATGTGGAGTCACAACTCATTTCAATGCCACAAACACTCCTGGGACAGCTCACACTGTCACGAGGTCAGCTTTGTGAACCAGCAAGAGGGTTCTGCTCACTGTAAAGTCTCCATTGCTCCCTCACACAAACCAAGGTCCTCCGAAGGACTGAGCAGCCCCTTGGCAGCAGTGTCACAGCCCATGATCCTTCCTGCGGACACAGAAGCTTCACATGGATGCGTGCATGGGAACTGACCTTTCCTAAAGCTGAATTTAGAATCAGTTTTTAGTGTAAATGCATAAAAAGAAGACAGCCTTCCTTCCTTGGGTGGGACTCTTTCCCCTCCAGCCACATGCCTTTGTGTGCCCGTGGGTATTAATGTTCACGAGAGATAATAGCCCCAAAGCCATCGGCTGGCGTCAGAGCTGCATTATTTCCCTGCTGGGCTGCAGTAAAAACAGGCACTATGGACATTAAAATGCCAGGATTTCTAAGTTCCTTAACTTCCAGCCACATTCCCCACTGATGAGATGATTTCCAGGGAGATGACACAGGTTTGTGGGCCGCTCTTCTGGGCTGAGGTGGCACCGCTTGCTTGAGGGTCCTGAACCCTTCGCTGAGCGCTGTGCAAGCCTCGGAGTTGGAAGGGGGTGATGCTGAAAGGAATCCCTCCTAAAATACCTGAGAGCAGCAGGACAGGTGAAGGAGAGTGTTTGTAATATGTAAAAACAAGGTATTTGAGCACTTCTGAGGGCTCCTGCCAGGCTTTTTGGAGGTTGTGTCATGTTTATGGCTCAGTCACCTTTCCTCGGTTATTCTGCTCATGTGCCTGCACGGAAAGCTGTAATCCCCCAGGAAAGGGCTCCATTCAGCTGCTCACCTGCAGGTGTCTCTGCCTTCTGAGACATCCTCAGTGTCAGGGCTCTGAGGGCATAAATAAACCTTAATGGCCAGGAACAGCTTCACCTGCAGCCTCCAGCCCACCCATAGGCCCTGGAGCTCTATTTAAGCTCATCCTGGGGCAGTCAGAGTTGTTTAGGAAGAGTATGGCCCTCCAGCTTGTCTGTTAGCTGGTTGATGGTTTTTTTTCCCCCTCTTTCCTTCTCCTTTCTTCTCTCTCTCTCCTTCCCGTTTCCTGTCTTGAGACTTTGTTTTCAGGTCTCTTGGATGTCTTCCAGCCTTGGTTGAAGTACAAGAGCCTGCAGCACCTCCTGGTCCTTGTTTGCTGGCCACAGCCAGCTGTGTGCCAGCATCTCCAAGCTGTGCCTGTGCAGGAACCAGGTGTGGGATTTGCTCTGTGAGCTGAGGTGCCTCTAACCAGGAGTACCAGCACTCCGGCTTCGTGTGTCCCAAGGCAGGTGAGGATACAGTGGGAGATGGATCCACTCCCATCAGGGTTTGGAACTAGATGTCCTTTAGTGTCTCTTCCAATCCAAACCACGGTTCTGTTTCATTCCAGGTGGCTGAGCCTCAAGCTCCCAACCCCTCTGCCCTGGTCTTGCTGATATCTTGCATCAAGATCCTAATAAGGTGTTTCCTGCTCCAGCATCCCAAGTGTTGTAACATCCAGCTGCTCTCTCTGCTCTGGGAGTGACAGCTGCATGTGCCCCGGTGTCCCAAAATGAGTGAGGAGCCAAGGGAGGCTGGCCAGAAAACTGTCTCTGTGCTCTGCAGGGTGGGATCGCAAGCTCTGCGCCTTGGCAAGGTGCCACCCAGAGCTGGAGCAGGGCCACGCTCCCTGGCACAGCTGGCAGGTGTCCCCGGGCTTTCCCAGGGCGGTGGTTTCAGTTCAGGGTTTGTAACATGAGCCAGCTCAGCTAAACTTTGCCTGCTCTGGGATCGAGTTCCTGAGAGGGGCACACAGCTCAGCCCGGAGCTGCTGGATCTGAGCACTGAGGAGTCAGAGGTTTGCAGTGGGGCAGTCAGTAAATCCCAGGGATTGAGGGCAATGGGATTGTTGTCTCTTAGGGTGTCTGACAGCCTTGTCCAAATGCTCCTTGAGCTCTGTCAGGCTTGGGGCTGTGGCCACTTCCCTGTGGAGCCTATTCCAGTGCCCAACCACCCTCTGGGTGAAGAACCTTTTCCTCATATCCAACCTAATTTCCCTGACACAGCTTCACACCATTGCCTCAGGCCCTGCCCCTGGTCACAGAGCAGAGATCAGTGCCTGCCCCTCTGCTCCTCCTCGTGAGGAAGCTGCAAACCACAATGAGATTTCACCTCAATCTTCTCTTCTTCAGCCTGGACAAACCAAGTGCCCTCAGCCGCTCCTCACATGGCCCTTCCGGACCCTTCACCATCTTTAGGGCCCTCCTTTGGATGCTCTCTAATACCTGTGTAAGTTTATATACTTCTATATTTATGTCCTGCCTTTCAAGCCTGTATAAGCCTTCCCAGATTCCCCTCTCTCTTTTCCAACACCAGTGAGGCTGTTGTCCTTCACACACACCTCCCCTCCTGCTTCAGGTGACTTAGTGGCACAGTAGCAGAGGTGGCTGCAGAACCTGAACCCAGCATGTGGCTTAAAGAGGGAAAGCAGCTGTCCTTACCTTTAATGTCCCGTCCCTCACATGTGACACTGTCCCTCAAGCTCCTCAGAAACCTACAGACCCTGATTTCCTATGACATAGTTCAGATTTAGTCCTGGAGCTGATTTGTCCCAGCAAGGTCTTGCAGTGTGTGAACTTTTGCACGCCTCACACCCAGGGTGAGGAGGGGAATTTCACCAAACCAAGGCATCTCCCACCATTTTCAGGTCAGCATCTTCATTTTACCTAAATGTAGTTTCTTTTTATTTTTTTTCTTCTGTGTGAGTATTCTGACAAAGCTGAAACAAACCTACAGGAGGGAATGTGTTTCATAGAATCACAGAATGTTTTGGGTTGGAAGGGACCTTAATCCATCTTGTTCCAACCCCCTGCCACGGGCAGGGACACCTTCCACTATCCCAGGTTGCTCCAAGCCCTATTCAGCCTGGCCTTGATTTAATGTGGAAATCACCTATAAATAATGAAATTTAATACCTCAAAATCTTCAGAAATACCTTCAGCAGTGAGTTCCACAGATTAACAACGGGTTGTAAGTAAAACATTTTTTTTTTCTTTCCCAAATTGCAGGTTTTTTCCCAGTTGCCTACCAGGACAAATTTGGAGGCACATCTGATGTGTCTGTCTTCCTCTTTTTGCTGGTTTGGAAAATCTGGCTGCTCTCAAACCATGAGAGGCTTTTGTTTTGGAACTTCTTGGTTTGCTGGGAGCCAATTTTCCCTAATATCCAATCTAAACCTGCCCTGGCACAGCTTGAGGCCTTTTCCTCTCCTCCTGTCCCTGTTCCCTGGGAGCAGAGCCCAACTTTCCCCAGCTGCCCCCTCCTGTTGGGGAGTTGTGCAGAGCCATAAGGCCCCCCGAGCCTCCTTTTCTCCAGGCTGAGCCCCTCCCAGCTCCCTCAGCTGCTCCAGCCCCTTCCCCAGCTCCATTCCCTTCCCTGGATACACTCCAGCCCCTCAATGTGATTTTCATGTTCTCAGCTGGTGAACATCTTTCTGTGCCCTGGAGCAGGAGGGCTGTGAGATGCTGCAGCTGCCTGGGAGCTGGAGTGACAGCAGATGCTGCTTGTGGAGACATCAAAATATTTAATCCTTTGTTGGAAACGATCATCTGCGGTGTCATTGTGAAGGTGGAGATCAAAGGAACGCAATAAATGTGTCAAAACAAAAGCAGAGATAAAGGGAAGCGGCTTGCAGAGGATAATTAGCAAACAAAGCATAGAGAGCTTTTAATCTCTGGAAATTCCCTGTACTGTAAAACGTCACTGGGTGGAAGTCAGGGGCTATCGAATTCCTCACGGCAGCTCTGCTCCCTTCCCTTGGGAGAGAAACGGGCTCCCTGCCCCTGCAGGCCAGGAAAAGCAGTGCCGGGGTTTGGAATGTGCCTTCTGGGGTTTCTACTCCAGGAGTCCTAAAATACCATCAATTTTATGGGGTTTTTTCCCATAAAAAGAAATCCCCCCTCCTTATTGATTCCCGTTGTGTGAACTTTGTATTTCCTTGCCAGGCTGCAGGAGGCACAGGGCTCTCCTTGCTGGCAGTGTCTTATCCCACGCTTGATCAATCGTGTCCTCCTGCTTCACACGAGCCTGTTTAATCCCCAAATTATTCCCTCTGGATGATGGGTGCTGGCAGCACTTGTACACGTATTTTGTATTGGGTATGGAGCAAGGCAGTGCCCACACCTGTGTGTGAGGCTTTAATTCCAGAATATCCTCCTGCCCTGAGCAGGCACTGCCAAAATCACCTTTCTCAGGGATTCAGACTTGGATTTCCTTCCTGGATGGGCACCTTTCCTCGACTGGAAGGGCGTAGAAAGACAGGGAATGCTAAACCAGCATGTTTTCTTTCCTTCTAGAGCTAAGTTGAGGCATTTGTCAGTTCTAGGGGATTTTTTTCCTGCCTGTGGGTTTCTTCTTAGCCGTGATGGAGAGGGACTCTAAAATGATTACAGGCCACAGCAGATTTTGGGTCTTGATCTGTCCTTTTGTGTCCTGAGCAGGGATCCTAGGAAGAAAATCTCAGTATCCTCAATCCATGCATGTTCCCTGTCTGTTTTCCCTCTGTTTTGTTTAAACATGTCCTGCTCCCTTTTCCAAGGGATATGGCTGTTTTTTCAGGCACCTGTGGTAGCAGGAGACTGAACTGGGCTCAACAAAAACCACCCTGTGGGATAAACAGCCCCTCTCTGCCTCCACAGGCTTGTTTGGGATGGGAACTGCTCTCTGCAGAGGAAATGTGGATCCTGCCATAGCAAAGTCTAAAGGCAGCATGGATGGGAATGGTTTCCATATCGAGGCCTTTCCGACTGTTCCAGCTCTGAAATCATCTGAAAGATCTGCATATGGCATCTGAGATTTGTCCTGCACTGAGGGTTCATTCCTACCCTGATCTGTCTGAAAACTCCATTTAAACATGGGATGTTGGCCACCTGGGGGCTTTTCAAAGCCAGCCCCTCCTGCCTCTCTCCCTTTCTCGCTGTGAATACCTCTACAGGTCAGGGTGCTGAGGATTCACAAGACATGATCCAGCTGCTGATCCGAACCTGGCTGTTTTCAGAGCCCATCAAACCTCCCTGATCCCACTCTGGAAGCATGGCATGCCATGAGGATGGGCTCTGGGGCCCGTGCACCTGGGTGTTTGATCTCCCTACTCGCTGGGGAAGGGCTGCCAGGTGCTTTCCTGTGGAACTGGAAACCTTCCTGTGGAACTGGGGCTTTGTTGCTGCCTGTCCTGAGGCTGAGCCCTTCAGGATGGTTCTTCACAGCTCTTTTCCCCTGTGGTTCACCCTGCACTGCTGGGAGGCCCCTGACCCAGCCTGTAGGTCCCATTTAAACATGGTGAGGCCACCACAGACTCAGGAGGGTCCAGGAATTGGGTTAGAAATTAGAATTTCTTTTTTTTTTTTCTAGAATTAGAAAAACAAGAGGGAAGGATGAACATCTGAGGTTTTTCCCTCTGCAGCTCTGCTGGCTCAGCTGCAAGAGGATCTCAGCCATGGAGTTCATTTTGCTCAAGCAATTTTTGTGTATGCTTTGGGAGGAGGAACTGGGACCTGAGCAGGTGGGTTTGGTGGCCCAGGTCTCTCTTACTCCATTGGGCAGTGATTTAGGGGCAGGGATGCTCATAAATGTCCTGAAAGCAAATGTGGGTTAATGCTCCAGGGAATGTGAGGGCTGGTTGGCAGCAAGGCCCAGTTCTCAACAGTGACTGGGAGTGACAGTGCTCACCACAACATCCCTGTCATAACAATAAAGGTCTGACTTTCAGCGATGAAAGCAACAACATTTGTAGCTGAAGACTGTCCTTAAACTGCCTCACAAGGACCCCTCTGGCTGCAGGTGTCAGGGAAGTACAGGATGTTTTGTGTTTGCTCAGCACACTCGGTTTCACCCAGAGGAAAGGGCTGTGAGAGGCCTGGAGCAGAATCAAGACCTGTTTGCTCTGCCTGGGTCACTTCTCGTAGCTGTGAAGGAATCCTTCCCTGTGAGGGTGGTGGGGCCCTGGCACAGGGTGCCCAGAGAAGCTGTGGCTGCCCCTGGATCCCTGGCAGTGTCCAAGGCCAGGTTGGATGGGGCTTGGAGCACCCTGTGATAGTGGAAGGTGTCCCTGCCCACGGCTGGGGTGGGAATGGGATGAGCTTTGAGGTCCCTTCCAGCAGAAACCATTCTGATTCTGTGATCCTCACCTGAGCTCTTCCACCAACTCTATCCCTGTGTAAGCCAGACCTTGTTGCTGACTGTCCATTCTTCTTCTCCTAATTACAGATATTAAGAGCCCAGCTTTGAAATGCAAAGCTTCCCACTAGAAGTACGGCCTGGTGACCAAGGGCAGCCAACACAAACACCTGGCAAGCTTCCCTGGCCAAGTTTCACACCTAGAATAAATCAAAATATCTTCCTTCCTGCTCAGGCTGCTCCCAAGGAGCAGCTTGCTCCTGCCACACACACTCTGCTCTTTCCAGGAGAAAACTTGCTTCCTCAGGAAAGTTCACACCACGAAACCTTTTATTTTAGATTGGCCCCTTGACTGTGGTTCTGGCAGAGAGCTGAGAAAAGGGAGAGCTGGTCCCTCTCCTGTGCTGACTTCAGGCACACTTAGCCCGGGAGGTCTGTGCATCTGTCATTAATTAAGGGTGCCCAGTGAAAAAGTATGGAAAAACCCCCAGACAGGTCAGGGTGAGGAGTAACCTCCCACTCCCCTCCCTGATGGAGTTTCTTTGGGTTTATGGAGCCTCGTGTTTGGTCATTGTCCGAAAATGTGGAATCAGGTGGGAATGACCAGGTCCCCTCAGGCTGTCTCCCTTCTGGTGTCCTCTGTCCAAGCTGGCTGGTTTCAGAGGGGTAGAGTTGCCCTGAGTTACCAAGGTAGGTGGTCATTGATTTGTTTGTTTGGTTTTTTTTTAAATTTTAATTTTTTGCTTTAAAAGAACCACTACTTGCAGGAAATGATGAGAACTATGGTGAGGAATTTAGATTTCAGAACAAATCCATCAGGAAACAATCCTCTGTGCTCTAATGGAGGAAAATCCCACCATGTACAAGACAGCAGGTGTCTCACCAATGCCTCCACCACCCCTCTGGCTTCTCTTGCTGATCCCCATCCCACCCAGCTCATTCCAGCTGCTGGAGTGGGAGTGCCAAGTGCTGTTTGATGTGACCTGGGATGTCCTGGCTGTTCCCTGGTTGCTGGCTCAGGAGGACACTCTAAAATTGCTCAGTCAGGTGTCTCAGCTGCCCATGACCCCATGAAGATGGAAAAGGTCTGGCAGGACTTCTTAGCTGGGAAAGAAAAGGGGAAACACAGTAGGTCCATCAATCCAATGTGCCACGGAGTGCTGGGAGGGACCAACTTGTTCATGCAGAAGTGATTTCTCAAAGGAATTTCTGGCCAAAGTTTGGGGAGGATTCTTTCTACACCAGCACTGTGTCTGTGCATTTTGCATTGCTGGGGAGGATTCCACGTGCTGCTGGAACAGCAAAGGAATCCCCTGGCTCAGCTTTCCATCATGAAAGGCGGTGATTTCCAAAAGTGCCCTCATAAACATTTCCAGGCAGCAGCCTCTTTGTCAGCCCGGTCGAACTTCAAAGCAGAAGGAGGAAGGCGCTGCTGATGCAATGAAATTTTTTTGACCAGGTCTGCACTTGGACAAGAAGCGTCCTATTGTATTCCTTCGGAAGAGGGGTAGCTCTGTGCTGCTCCAGGAGCAAAGGGGCAGCATCCTGCTGTGTTTACAGCATTTTCACATCCTCAGGTGAAAGCTGACACAAGGCTGCCCTGTGATGTGACAGAGGAGGATTTTTATCCCGCTTCTTCTTTTGCAAAGCCTTCATCCTGAATGACCTGCTGACATAAGATCTTAAATTTGGAATTGCCTTGAGAGCTGCTTTAGCCTTCCCTCTGCCCCATGAGGAGGGAGACAGCAATGCCATAGGAAATCTCTTTTAAGATCACTCTCCTGTCAACAGCAACAGCAGAAAGCACTGAGGAGGAGTATGGGTTGGGTTTTTTTGAATCTCTCAAATTTTGCTCCATTTTTGGAGGAATTATTCCTTGCCTCAGCTATTAGCTCAAGTGATTAACCTATTGTCAGTGATTTATGACTCCTCTTAAGGTATTCTCAGGGTTATTGGACTGACATCATCAAATTGCTCCACTTAAGAGCAGGCAGAGCCGGCAGATAAGCAATCCTGAGGCGCTGCTACTGTTCCAGGCAGGGTTTGCTGGGATGTCAGTGCTGTGAAATGCAGAGGCTGAGTTCTCTCACCCAGGGTCCAAGCTCTGGTGTGGTGCATGAACTTGTGCTCTAACAATTTGAGATGCCTCCAGGAGCTGACAGCCCTCAGGCTATGAGAGAAAAATGAAGCATCCTAAAATTGGCTCCTCCTCACACTCCTGATAAGCGGCTCTGTAGTTGCTGTGCAAAGCAGAACTTGCTTTTCTTTTACCGTTCCAAATCTCTCTGCTCCTCTGGGTCTTCTGCCCTGTCCAGGATCACGAATCTCTCCTGTAGGCACATCTCCACCCTGCAGCCGTGGGACACATCCCTCTCCCATCTCTGCAGCTCTTTCTCTGAGCTGGCATCTCTGATCTGAGCAGCTCCTGTGCTTCCAAATCAACCATTCCTCCTTTTCTGGGGGGCCAAGTCCTTCTTCCTCCCTGTTCCTTAGTGGCCACATTCTGCAGGCAGGAGAAGATGCTGGAAAAAGATGTTGAGGGCTATGCAGAGTCCTGGGGTGATGGATTCAAGGTCATGTTGAGTAAAACTCTGCCCTACAAACAGCTTTGCTGTCCCGCTCCCACCCAGAGCTGCTCAGCTGTGGTGGCACAGCCCAGCCCTGAAACAGGATGCCAGCTATTTTCTTTTTAGGGTGGACACCATTGTCAAAACAAACCTTCTGAGATAAACCCTGCTGCCATTCACCCCTGGGTCACTGCTTCACACAGCCCGAGGTTCCCGGGTCCAACCTGGCCGTGGGTAGGACATGACCCAAACATGGGCACGTCCCGCAGGTGTTGGGTGACGGTTCCTCCACGTGCTTGGTGGGTGGACACCTCCCTTGTGCCTCCTCTCCATCCTCAGGGCTGCCAGGGAGCTGCTGCCATTGCTGCCAGTCCCTGAGGAAGAATTAAGGGGCGACTGGGTGGCAGCCTGCATGTCCCCCTGCCTTCCCCCCAGGCTGTCCCTGCCACAGCTGGACCCTCCTGGCATCACCTCACTCCTGTTAAACACATACTGAACCAGCCACGCCTCTGTGCAGCTCCATCCTCATGGCAGAGCCTGGGGGGCACATTTTTAGTTTCCCACTGACCCATCCCAGCCACTTCATGCCTCAGTTTCTCCGTGTGTGATTTGGAGGCGGAGGCTGTCACCCCTGTGATCCTCAGCCCGAGACAGGCTGTCTCCTGCTGTGTCACACACCCTGCCAAGCACATCGGGGGGCTCGGGACTCCTGGGGACAAGTGGCTGGAGGATTGTCACCACGAGGACAATGGCAGCTCCTCCTGGGATGGACAATAAGCCAGCAGCTCATTTTTCTCACCTTTCCTCTGCCAATCCCCGCGTTTGCCAGCTCTGGCATCCCCCAATCTCCGAGGGGCTGGAATGTAAATGCCAGGGTGATAAAATGCCTCGGCTCAGGAGATGCCATGGAGATTTACACTCCAATCGAGTGTGCAGTGGTCAATGCAACACCTCCAAAATAAACCGGGAAAAGGCTCCTGTGAGACCCCCCTGCCCAGGATTTCTGCTCACCTGATCTGGGAATGGTCCCAGAGAGGGACGTGAACACAGTGAGGGAGATGCCAGAGGATCTTCCTGCACTCAGTGATGCAGTGAAGGCTTTTGTTTCGTCTTGGGTAACCTTGACGTTTTTTTCTTTAAAAAACATCCCCAAAGGATGGAAAATAAACCAAAAAACTTGGAGTTGGTCTGGTGTCTGTTCACATGGGTAGTGGAGGTGTCCTGGGATCTGCTGACCTCCAGGTCCTCCAGGACCTGGGACATCTGCAGATGTTTCAGGTGTCACCGAGCATTTTGTGTATCACCGAGGAGCCAGCTGCTCACTCCTTCCAAGACACTGCACTCTGCCAGCCCGCTGCTGTCCAAAATCCATCCCACTGCCTCCTTCCTCATCGCTGAAAACGCAGTTTGGTTCAGGCTGGAAGGAGCAGCAGCAGCAGAGGGAGCTGGTCGGCCGGCGGATGTTGGAAAATCGATGCTCAGAAGGTGCTCTTGTTTCACTGAGAGCACTTCAGGGGCTGGGCAGGAGCTGGCCTGCAAACCCTGCGCCCTGCCGCCGTGGTGACCGGGAAAATGACCTTCTGTCCTCGCAAATCAGCCCGGGAGGCGGAGGCGGGACCGCAGAGTGGGATGCGGGAGCTGCTGGAAGGCAGCAGATGCCGGGCTGAGCTCCACGAGAACAAGAAGTGCGTCAGCACAGCCCGTGCTGGGTAAATAAACCCGTCCCGCGTGGGTCCCCCTGAAGGGCAGCCTTGGAGCGGCGCTGCCGGTGTTAGGGATAAATCCCACCGGTCCAAACTGGCTGGGTTTCCCGGAAAGTGGGATTTTGTCTCTGCTGCAAGAGCGAGTTGCCTAAACTCCTCTAGACTGAGCTTTTTTCCTACTTCATTTGAAAAAGCGTTGAAATTAAAGATGCCTCTCTCCTTTTCAAGTAAAATCTTTTCAGATTAGCTCCTTCTCAGAAAGCAGATTTTGGCAGAAATCTGAATTTCACGTCACTGAAGCTTGCTTTGATTTTATTTCTATTCTGTTCCTGGATTTTTAAAATTTGAGTTTTTTAAAAATAATCACTTATTTTAAATTACAGAGTGGAAGGCTGGCTCCACAATTTAGAAAAATGTTTGTTCATTCGGGGGGAAAAAATAAAATCAGTCCCCTGGTTCTGCTGTAAATCTGAGTGATCTTGGTAACTTTATAGCACATCAAGCACTGACAGTCCATTAAAGTTAGGTCCTTAAATGAATGACCGTTCAGCCAAGGGACTTCGAGTGCTTTAGGGCTTGGGTTTAAATCTGTCCTTGCCCTGCCTTTGCTTGCCATAATTCCTCGTGGCTGTGAAATGAGAACTGCTCCATCTCCCAGCGGGCTCTTGGGAGGATTTGTCCGTGTGTGCTGGAGATGCTCAGGGGTCTCTGGAGCTCCCACCCGGGCATCGGGGCCATGTGTGAAAGGCATCCCCTTGGTCACACCCCCTGACGTGGTGTCACACCCTGTCCTGTGATGTCCCCCAGCTGCGCTGTCTCCCTGTGGTTTGGCAACGAGGTTCCCGGGGCGGAATTTTCTTGGCTGTAAAGGCTGATGGAAATCTCTGACGAGCTCCTGCCTGCTCTGTATTTCCCGCACATCTTTCACAATTTCTGCACTTTCAGGGAGAACTGCTTAAACTCGATTCCCTTTTGGGGCTTTAAATATTGAGAGCAGATCAATATCTCATGAACCTCGTCGGTGAGGATGGGTGTGATTTGCTGGGAGCTGCATCACCCTCTTCCCCCTCTCCTCTCCTTATTCCCACTACAAGCTCATTAAGTCGTGCCACAGGCAGAGATCCATCAAAGGCTGTAACTGCTGTGGATGTTTCCTGAAGTGCCTCGTTCAGAGCATGATGAGGTTTGAGTGCTTCTCCTAATGCAGGCACAATCCAGAGTTACTGGTGTGCTCTTAACTAATAAACCTTCAATTGCGGCCCAGAATAGCAAACTCTGTAATCATGGAAAATTGCTTTCTGATGGGTGAAAATGCACGAGCCTGGGGTGGAGATCTGCTTCCCTTCCCCCTTCTCCTCCTTTCTTAAGGCAGTGAGTAGGAAGAGAGAGGGGGGAAAGGGAGGCAGGAGCATCCATCCTCCCCCTCACCGTTGTGATGGCTCGTTTGGCGTTTGGTTATCACTGGAAATTTAAATTTTAGGATGCGTAGGAAGGGGACTTCTCCAAGTCACCGTGAAAGCTTCCCCAGTCTGGGCCTCATCCAGGAGGTTGCTGAGCCTTCCATGGTGGTGCCAAGTTCATTTTTCCCTGGAAAAAGGTGCATGCTCAGCACTCTGAGGAGAGGAGACCTGCATCATGAAGGGAAGGGATGATCTGGGAGCCTGGTGGGTTCGTCCATGGTGTCTGAAGCATCTGTGCTTCACCAGGGAGCTCCAGAGAGACCTGGGAGAGCTTGAGCTCATCCCATCCAGAGACACCCCTCAGGATAACACCAGATCCTGGCTAGAGGTGGGGGTGAAGAGCTTTTCTGGTGGGTGGGAAATACTCCAGTGCCTCCAGCTGGAAGAGTGGTCTGCAAGAGGCAGCGACGGAAGGGGCTGCTTGAGCTGGAGAGAAACGCCTTGGGGTTATAGGTGTGGGCTGAAGAGCCGTGTAAAGTGTGGCTCAGCAGGGGACAAAATGCCAAGTTTTAACTGGCCTAAGGGCAGGAAAGGTCCCCTCTCACTGTCAGGGCAGGAACATCTCCCTCCATGTCCTCCTCGGGGGCTTTAAGGCTCAGCGGGATGCGTGATGTGAGGCACTGCAGGCAGCTCATGCCAGCAGGCACTGCAGGACACCGAGCCCTCTCCGGGGAGAATTCCAGGGCCGGGAGCACGGCGGGGTCAGTCCCTCATGTGCAGAGCGGGAGGCACTCCCTGGAAAGGGACAGGGTTATCCTGATGTCAGCCCGGGTGACCGCGGGGCGAGGGCCAGGATGTTCCCTTGCTGGAGCCTGGCCTGGCCGAGGTCGGGTTTCCAGGAAGGATAACGTCCCTGGAGACATTATCCAGGGGGATAATGAGGCACTGTGTGCAGTGACAGCCTCCGAGGGGTGATAGCACACGCAACACAGGCACGTGGCCATGGGGGAGGATGCCCAGCAGCCACAACTCACATCTTTGCAACTCCAAAGTCAAACTCGAACTTCAGATTCACTGGGAAAAAACCCCCAAACCTTAGATCCACATTTCCCTCCGTGAGGTTTGGCTTTAATTAGAGCTCCTGAGTTCCTTCTGAATTATTCATGAATAATCATCTTTCTTCATACAGGCAGGTTTTGGTTATCCCGCTTCACCTCAGGCTGGCTCATCTAATTAATTGGCACCTATGAGAATATGAGGCACAAAAACCCCTCCAAGCCCTTTCAAGAACTTCATATCTAAATTCAAAGACTATTCAAGGACTGAGGTTCTGGCTACTGAATATTAATACTCATAAAGTAATATTCATCCTTATCCTCTTCCACTCCACCCCTTTCCTTCCTTTATGCTTCTCCTTCAGTAAATCAAGATGAGGCCATCGTTCAGCATCACCCAAAACCTTCCTGTGGCCCCTTTCTTTGCAGCTTAGCTGGAATAAGTTGTTACCTGTGTTTCAAAGCACCTGATGCGCTTTACTGCAGAAATGAAGGTGCCCTCCCAGCTGGTCTCTGGCTGAAAGGAGGAAAGGATGGTCTGGAGCACATGTGCCAAGAACGGGAGCAGAGGGGCTGAGCCAAAACCACACACTCTCCATGGGGACCATGACTGGAATCGCAGAATCATGGAATGTCCTGAGCTGGAAGGGACCCACAAGGATCATTGAGTCCAACTCCTGGCCCTGCACAGGCAAATCCCAGCAATCCCATAGCAAACCCTGTGCCTGAGGGCATTGTCCAAATGCTTTTTAACTCTGTAAGGCTTGAGGCTGTGTCCATTCCTTGGGGAGCCTGTTCAGTGCCCATCCATCCTCTGGGTGGGGAACCTTTTCCTAATATGCCCCAACCCTCCCCTGACACATCTCCAGCTGTTCCTTGGGTCCTGTCCCTGGTCACCAGAGAGCTCCAAACCAGGATGGTCGCCGCTGAACCTCAAGGCTGTACAAGGCTGTGCATGGCTGAGGGTTGTCCCTGTTTTGTGGGTGCCTCGTGCCATTGAGTGGTGGCCATGGAAGCACTCAGAAGACACCAGGGGATGTCTGAGAGAGCACCAGGCCATCCGTGGCTTCTCCTGGTGCTGCTCCACCGAGATGATGAGTTTTGATGGCATGACAGCGTTTCCAGGCTATGTGTTGTGACTTTCTTCCAAGGCAGAGCCATCAAGCCTGGAGATCTGTGGCCTGTGGGAAACGGCAGTAGGTCCAAGGGTGAGTTGATGAGGTGTGAGATTAAGGTCAGGGCTAGCTGGGAGGGAGCGTTTCTTTCCCACCGTGGCTGCTGAGATGCTTGGGGGAATTGAAGAGGACACAGGAGCTGCGGGATGACGCCATGCTCCGAGGGCAAAGGTCTTGGACAAGGGGAAAATCTCCAGTGGCTACAGCTCCGCCCACACTCTGTCTCTGCCTCTCTTCCTCTCTGCTTGTTTGGGCTGGAAAAAGCCCTTGAGTGCAAGAGGACTCTCTTAGTACCCTGCCGAGGTCTGGGAGGGTCTGGGCCAGAACAGCAGCTGCTTCATGAGGCCATTCCCACAGCGATGATGTCCTGCATGGGAAGGTGTTTGGGTCTTGGAAGAGATTCCTTGGGTCTCCAAGCTGAATGGCAGACCTGGCCAGGACCAGCAGGAGCCCTCTCTGCAAGAGCTCTGAGCTGCTTCAACCCTTCGGGCAGCTAAAGAGTAAACAATGAAATGAAATAGGCACAAACAAGCCCAGAGATCAGAATTCAAGGCTCTTCGGCGCTTCTGGCCTGGGATTTCCAACAAAACCTTTTCTGAGCCGGCTTTGAAAAGGAAACCCACGCAAGCTCCTTTTGCTATTCAGCCCAAACACAGGGCTGCTACTCAGTCGAGCCCTCTGAATGTTGCCTCAGCTCCCGGGTTCTTTGGGCTGTGCCAAGAGCACGAACACTGAGGCCACTGGCTGGAGGTGGGCAGGAAGCGTCAGCAGCACAGCAAAGCATTTTCCAGAGCAGGGTAATCAGGGCACATCCCAACACTCTCATCCTGTTTCTTGCTGTGGAAAATGGGGAGAAGTGGTTGGGAGAACATCCTGGAGGCTGCTTGGTTTCCTCCTGTCATTGCTATTAGGGCTTTGGCTCGGTTTGCAAGGCAAAGCCAAGCTGTTCGTCCTCGTTCTGTTCCAGCAGGAGCGGGGCCAGCACTGAAACCTTTCACCTGAGCCATCGGACACGGGCTGGGGGCTTGGCCAAAGCAGCTCCAGAGCTCAGCTGTTTGGAAAATGCTCTCTGCTGTATGTACTATCTTCATCTCCCTCTTAGGAGGAGGGCATGGCACTGGGATCCTCTCCTTGGGATGCACAGCTTGGCTGTGCCTCAGTTTCCTTTCAGCCTTATTGCTGCCTCACTGGGCTGCTGAATATTTCATGAACTGATCTAGTGGAGGAAAATTAGGCTCAGCCTAATGCTGAGTGCTAGTGCTGATGTGCTCCAAAACCAGGTGAGGTCTTCAGCTCCCCTCCTGCCCTGGGGGGGTTGTACTGCCTGGGTTCCCCCCAGGGATGAAGCTATGGAGTGGTGTCCCCTGGATTGTCTAGGGCCATGGCAGAAAAAGAAATGGGATTTTATGCATTGCTTGTGTTTTCTATTCTGCTCAGAAGGAGATTTCAGCCCGTCTCCAGGTTTTGTAGCCACCTTCAGGAACTCCTGGATGCAGCTCCAGAAACCCTTCCTGGATGCTTTGATTTTTAGCCCAAGGAGGACACAGCTTGTCCTCTTGGCTGGGTCAAGGAGAAAGTATCAGGTTGTCATCCTGTGGTCTTCCTTTTGCTTGTCCCTGGAGTCTCCATGCTTTCCCTTTTGTTATGAAACAGGGATTACAACACTTCTTTTGACATGCTGAAAGCCTGTGATCTTCTCAGAGGTGTGGTGACACGAAAGGAAGGGATCATCCACTGTGGTGCTTCTCTTCTACTCTGTTTCCTACTACAAAACCAGCTCCAAGTATCTTCCCTTCTCCATTGTCATGGCTCATCCCAAGGAGATTCCCTCAGAAAACCTCTCCTGTCCTGCATTTTCTTTTGATCCCTGCCTCTGCCAGGCATCACCACCTTACACCACTGGCACCAGTGCTGCTTACATGTGATTTTAAATCCCATCTTAGCTAACAACACAGGGATTTGAGTTTCTAGCTTGTGAGCATGGATCATGCTAGGAGGGCTGGTCATGCCAGGAAATTCCTTGCATTTTCTTGGGCAGCTTCCTCCTCTGTGCCTCCTTGCTGGAACGGGCTCTGACACAGCTTTTGTTTGCTGCGGCTGCTGGAGAACAGAGTGAGCATCGTTTCTTTCCTCTGTGGGTGAAGCTCATTGTTTTGGAGAGAAAGCTGGCATTTTAGAAACCTGCTGAATTGGCATCCTGGGCCCCAGAGCTCTCTTGGGCCAAGGCCCAATGGATGGAAATGGATGCTGATGTTTAGGTAGCTGAGTCCTGCCCCTTGATTCCAGGTTGTGAGGTTTTCACCTGTGAACTGAACCCCACTCCTGCTGACTCCAAAGGACTTTGCCTTGAAAGAGAGGAAGCATTTCACGGGGCTGCTGACACATCTCAAGGGGTTTTTCCTACCTGTCATAGTGCAGGTGAGCCATCCCTACTGCCATTGCCTCGTAGATGATCTTCCAGCTCATTCACCAGCTGCCTCCCTTTGGGAACCTCTGTCATCCCAGGAAATGCCAATGCCTGTCCTGATAGAGGGATGCTCCTACAAAAGGCTTTTGGAAAGTGATGGAGGGGAAAGATAAGCAGCCCTTGTAATGTTTGCATGCAGAGAGGGCAGCAAAAGTGAAAATTTACTTAAAAGGCTGGGTGAGGCTTCTTTCATTCTGGTTCCCTTTGGTAGCTGGAGTAAGCTTGTCAGGACAAATAGGGATAATAAATGTTGCTAAGCAATAAGTGATTCCAAATCAGCTTTATCAGCTCTGCCCTGTGGGGAGGAAAAGGATCTGAGCAGAGAAGAGAAGCAGAAAACACCTGGTAAGGGGATGGAGGACACAAACAGCCCTGGTCACCTTGAGGACAAGCCTGTCCCCATGGCCCTGTTGGGGAGTGAGGGCAGGGCTCAGACAGGCTGTGGTTGTGCTGGTCCCAGTTACAGCACCATGGAGAAGTGCAGAGTGACCAGTCTGTGCTGACCAGTCCTGACTGGTCCCCTGCCACAGGCAGTGCCAGCCCCTGTTCTCTGGGGTTACCATCCATGAGCCTTCATGGCTGAGGGGACAGAGAGCCTGCAAAAGGCAGAGGCCCAACAACATCAGCACGGAGCTAGCGGATATCCAGAGGGGTTTTCCCGAGGAAGAGCAACACAGGAATTGACCTCTCCTGCTTTTCCGCTCCTCTCGGACAAGCCGGCCAGCTCTTCCCACTGCCGTAAACTCACACTGGATGCTCCCACCTCGTGGGGCAGGGAGAGCACTGGGGTCACACGCACGTCCTTGAGAGCCCTGTGTGAGCCCAAATGCTTTCCTGCCCTCTCCTGCACTGCCAGAACTCTCCAAGCTCCTAAATTATGTCCCAGAGGTCTTGCTGCAGCCTTGTTTAGCTGTGACAGAGAGGTGTCCGTGCTCACCGTCTCCTTTCCATGCAGATTATGTGAGCAGGAGCGAGGATGGTTCAGGCTTCTCCAGCCCCATCCCCATCCAAGGCACATTCCCTGCTGCTGAGTCCCTTTCTCCAAGCCTTTCCTGCTCGGATAGGTTCACTCTCAGGTGAAGCTGTCTCGAGCACGGGTGAGGTGCCAGGAGCTCTCATGCTGGAATTAAGAACATAGGAGAAGCATCAGAACAGCCTGTGCTGTGCCATGGATTGGCATTGTGTGCCAGAGGAGCTGGAGCTGGGAAAGGTCTGGAGAAGGGCAGTGAGGAAGGTGGAAGCTGGGAGTTATATTCCTGTGAGGAATAGCCAGGTAGGTACTTCTAGGCTGTGAAAGATGACTGTGGGAGGACACCAGAGCAGCTTAGAAACTCACAGATAGTCTGAAGAGTGTGGATGAGGACTCTGCCTCATGCAGCTCAAGAATTAGGGGTGATCACACGCAGCTGACAGGACAAGCACTTTAAATTCCAGGAAATCCCAGAGACGATTCCCCCACCTTGCTGGTGTTTCAATTACTCGCCAGCTATTAGAAGGAGCCTGATGGCTGACAGGCATCCCATACAGCATCCACCTGCTGTGCAAGTGCTCTGCCCAGTGGGAAATCCTTTGGGGGATGGCTGCAGAGGACTCCCCTGTCATTGTACACACTGCCCTGTGCCACTCCTCCTCCTCTGTCACAGTTTGGAGCGGGGCTCCAGAGCCTCTCCTCACTGTCTGCAGTGACTCTCAGCTGCTGGTGCTGCTGCTGAGGGAGGGATCAACCCCACGGGGCTCCACTTGATCCTGAGTGATGCGAGACACCCGAGTTCCTTGTCACCCCTGGGCTGCTGACTTCCTTCTTGCCTTCCAGTTTGACTCCTGCTCTCCTTTGCCCGCTCGCACAGGAGCACCACGTGTTTGTTTTCCAGCAGCGCTGCAGGGTATTTTGTCTGAAAACATTTACACTCCTTTCCTGCTTCATTTGGTACAGCTTTAGTTTTGGTCCCAACCCAGCACCTCACTGGGCAACCTTCACGTTGTCCTGGGGGCCAACACACGCCGTGGGGGGAAGCTGCTAAGTGGATGCTAAAATTAAGTGGAAACCAAACTCTGGTTCCGTGGCGTGCCCAAGTTGCCCTCATAGATCCTGGGGAGAGGAATGCTGTTCTCAGTGGTGTGATGTTTCATCATCCTAAGGGAGTGCAGGACATGAGAGCTCATCCCTGAGGAGCTGCACGATGCCTTCCAGCCCAGGAAACTCTCCCCTGGGTTTTCATGCCCACCTGATTTGAGAGGTGACTGTAGAGGCATTGATGGGTTGATCTGTGTGGAGTTCTCCAGAAGAACAGGCAAAAATCATGGAATGTTTTGGGTTGGAAAGGACCTTAAATACCATCAAGTCCAATGGGCAGGGACACCTTCCCCTATCCAACCTGGCCTTGAACACTTCCCAGGATGGGGCACTCCACAGATGAATGTCACTGGATTCCACAAATCCACAGATGGATTCCACAAAAATGTTTTGAGGATCAGAGTATTCCATGAAAAAAAACCCCTCAAACAACAGCATAAAAGGAAGTGCACCCAAACAAACCTTGTGGGCTTTTTCTCTACCAGAACTGCTTGATCTCCACCTGGTCTCTTTGTGATGCTGGTGCCACGTGCTGACAAGGGCAAATGTTCTGCAGGACCTTAATTTTTATAGTTTTTTTCTTACATATTGAACACACAGTCGGTGAACTCCTGCACTGAGCTGCTGCAAATGGTTGGCAGGAGGGAGTAAGATTTTCCACGAAGGTTTCCTTGTGCTCCTGAGTCAACCTCTTGCCACGGAGGAATAAGCCATGGATGTTCACGTAGGAGATGTCTCTGTGAACGAGTGGTGGCCACTAGAGGGTGGCCATGCCAAGGACAGCACTGCCCTTGGGCACAGTGCCTTCCTGGGGCAGCTCTGTTTATCGGGAAGCTCATCAGGATGAGCTGGCTCCTGGCTTTGGGTGTGTGACCTGCCCAGGTACCACATTTCTGATCCGAGCGAGGATTTGTACACCCTGATGGCTGATGGACAGGCAGGTGCTTTTCTTATCTTGTGTCAGAGGAGGTGCAGAGGCGTCTGGATATCTGTGAAGGAAGAGTAGGAAAGGTGTGAGAGTTGGGTGGTTGCCTAGGCAGGGCCCTGAGTGTCCTGAACCTCTCGAGTCAGGGGCACCAAGGTGACATTTCCACCAGCTCGGAGCTGAAACGCCAGTTTTGTAAACTCCCATTTTCTTCTGCTTGCGTCACAACCCGACTTCACACCCAGGCCAATGCAAACTCTGCCTTCTGGGTTATTGCTTGAAAGCCACGAGGCTGTCAGGGGCTGTAAGGAGCCTCCCCCCCTCAGTTATTGCAGGTCTCTGGGTAGGGTTTGCACTGCTGCCTGTGAATGCACTGCAGAACCTGAAGGACCCCTTTGCTGGGGGTGGCCATAGGCCGAGGCCGTTGCTGAAAAGGGATAAAATAACTTCTGTCCTCAGTGCCTGGCTCTCTGCAGGTCCCCCAGGCCATCCCACCAGCCCTGGCCACCTTCCAGCCTCCATTTCCCCTCCTCTGCTCTCCTGCTGCGGGATATCTCGATTTCCTCATTCATCCTCCCCGTTTGGCTCTGAACAGGAGCTCTCTGTTCCAAGGAGGCTTTGGCAAACGAACACATTTCTTCCTTTCCCTCCAACAGCCCTTTCCTGCCCCAGAACTGTCCCCACCATCCTCCTCGCTCCGTCACCTGATGCTCCCTTTTGCTTTGGCTCTCTTTTTGCTTACCCTTCCACTGGCTTCTGGATCTGCTCCTCACAGCCCAAACACATTTTAATCTTTCCCATCTGAGACAACTCTCCCTCGGCTCTGATTTCCTCCCTGATTGCCACTCCTGTGCACACACCATGCCAAGACCCAGCTCATGTCTTCACTAAAGCCTTGGCCTGCGTCTGACAAGACCTCACGGATTTTGGGTTGTGCCCAGCATAGTTAATTTGTTCCTCCTGTGCTTTCTTGCAGCCTGAGGACATCACTGGGTCTGCTGACACAGTGAATTTGTCCCCTTTTGCTTACACAGGTCCTGTCCCAGCCCCTGAAATCCTGCTATGTCCAAACCCCGATGGTGTTTGCTGTGCTGTGTCCATCCCAGCCCTCTGCACAGCCAGGGGCCTCACCCACAGCTCTGGGCATCTGGAACCTTCCTCACTGCATGGATTCTCTGTGGCTGGTCACTGCCTTTCCCTAGGGAATGGTTGATCCCAGTTTCTGTTCAGCCCATGGTGTCTGCAGCTTTCTTGCAGCTCAGGTGGGGAAAATTTATTTTAAACATCCTTGTTCTCCTTAAGTATCTTCTTGAAGCACCACAACACTGGGATGGCAACAAAATGGAAGGTTTGGAAAGACTCAGCACTGTCTCTTTTACTTCTTTATAACTGGTTTTTATTCAGATTGGTGTCTTCTGATGATCTCTGACCCTATGTACTTGACTCGTGGACTTGTGGGGTTTTGAATGAACAGGAATTTGAATGAGCCTGGAATGACAAAGTGATTTTATTCCAGACATCTCTTTTGGTGGAATTGTGATATCAACAGCAGTAAGTCTCGTTTCCTGGGGTGTCCCAGGCAGGCAAATCATAGAATAGAGAATCATAAAATATTCCACGTTGGAAGGGACCCAGAAGGATCAATGAAATCCAGCTCCTGACAGGCAAAGCTGTGGGTCAGCCTCCAAAAGGACACAAAGGTGCTGGGAGACAGACGGATGTTTGCATGGCAGGCAGCCTGTTACTGCCAGCCAGCACCAGCTGGTCCCAGACAGGATCTGCTGGTGATTTTGTAGCTCAGTTTGAGCCTCTTAAAGGCTTTTCTGCATTCATGGAAAGGGCTGGTTGTGTTTGTGCACCCCTGAACACCCTGCAGTGCTGTGCTGCGAGCACCTCTCTAGATTCTCTGATTATACCAGAGAAGCAAGGAGAGGGCTGAAATGATCTCACACCAGCTCTGCAAGCTTGTGATTTCTGTGATCAGGGGCAGAAGATACTCAACAAACCCTCTTACAATTCCCACCATCCCAGACTGTGGGTTGGGATCAAGGTGCCTCCTGCCTTGGCTGTTAAATGTTCCTGGCGTGTCCATGTTTGTAAAACTCACCTGTCCCTCCAGGGCTGGTTCCTGTCCCTGCTGGCTTTGCAAACATCAGGCAGACATGAGTGTTTGCCCAGTGAAACACGTGTGGGATCTGCCCTGTCCTGCTCTGTGCAGTGGAGATGCCGCTTCCTCGGTAGTGTAGGGGCTGGAGAGGCTCTGCCCAGTGCAGGTGGAAAGGGAATGGGAATCGTGGAGGAGAACACTGCCCAGAGACCCCCACATCATCCATCCTCAAGGCTCTCATTCAGGGAAATCACCCCAGAGGAATTCAGATCTCCTCTGCTATTTCCCTCCCCTCCAGTACCCCTGGAGTCTCCTACAAAAATATCGGCATTTTTCTTCCCTTTTGAAAAATTCAGCTTTCCAAGACCACTTGCAAACACTCTATGCTTACTCCAAAGTCCTGAGGGGAGCAAGAAGAAATGTGGTAGAGCTGCTTTGGCCTGATGGGTTTCCTTGTTCCAGACTGGGAGAGCTGGGGTTGTTCAGCCTGGAGAAGAGAAAGCTCTGGGGAGACCTTCCAGCACCTTCCAGTGCCTGAAGGGTGATTATGTAAAAGAGGGAGAGGGACTTTTAACACAGGTAGATCCTGACAGGAAAGTGGGAGAGGTTTTAAACTGCTTTAGATGAGATATTAGGAAAAAATCGTTCCCTGTACGAGTGGGGAGGCCTTGGCACAGGGTGCCCAGAGAAGCTGTGGCTGCCCCTGGATCCCTGAAAGTGTCCAAGGCCAGGTTGGACGGGGCTTGGAGCAACCTGGGCTAGTGGAAGGTGTCCCTGCCCGTGGCAGGGGGTGGAACTTGATGTTTTTTAAGGTCCTTTCCAACACAAACTCTTCCATGATTCTATAATTCCATGCTCCCATGCTTGGCAGCCCCTTTGTTTTGAGCCCACATAGGATAAACAGACCCCCACGGGAAGAGGCTTCAGCTGATCACGGCTCCTTTGAGGGAGCATCTGAAAGATGCTTGCCAGGCCTCAAAAGGCAAGAGAACACAAAGGGAAGTTGGGAAAGACCCAGGACATCAAGATGCTCAAAACTCATCAGGCTGGGAGGGAGATGTATCAGAAGGGTTGTGACAGAGGACTGTAAATCACTGGGTGGTGTGGGAAAGGTTGACAGGAAGAATATGTTCCCCATCTCTATCTCTGCAAGAATTACAGGACATCAGAGGAAACCAGAAATTGTAAATCCAAAACAAACAACAGGAGGTGGCTCTTCCCCCAGTGTATAATTAAGCTGTGGAACTCCATGCAACAGGATGTTGTGGATGTTGAAAATCAATGGAGGTTCATAAAGCAACGAGATAAATAGATGGAAGAAAAAAATCATTGTGGGTAATTAAATATGAAATCGATCTCTATGGCACAGGAACCAACAAACTCTTGGAAGCTGACTGGATGTTCTGGGGAAGTATCTCAAATTATTTGCTGTATTGTGACACTCTTCTCTAGATACCCATTTCTGGCTGTGGCCAAATAGGAGTCACTGGGGTGAATGGAACTTGCTGGCCATTCTGCTGGTCCCACATTTTTGTGCCTGTCTACCTGGTGGTACATTAGGCTCCCCCCATTTATTTTTTAGGTCTCAGGACTTGTGAGGATGCTGCCAAAGTTTTGGTGGAATGCTGTGGGATTGTCTCCTATCTCCTGGTGGATATAATGCTAATTACTAGCCAAAAGCTTTGCACAGGTAGGTGTTTCAGTCACCTCCACAGGGACCATGTATAAAATGGCTTGGAAATGGTTTGTGCCATCTGTGTGTCCTTAACTTGTCCTAAATTCCATGCTTCCCATGCTCTCCAAACACCCTAACACCAAATCAAAGTGCTTGTTTAAGCTGCACCTGCAGATCAGCTGTGGATCCCTTACAGTGGGACTCTCTGGCTTCAGTGGGAGCCATCCCAGTGTAACTGCACTTCTGCTGCAGTTTGGTCACCTGCAACAAGGATGGCTGTGAGGAACATTTCATAATTTTCCTGATCTTAACTCATAGGAGTGATCTCAAGGAATCTCTAAGCTAGGCTTAGGCTAAGCTTTGCTAATTCTACACATTTTTCCATTTGCTGTTTTGAGCAAGCATTTGTTTTATAGCCAGGGCACACCAGAGAAGATTTTTTTGCCTTCCTCCCCAGCTTTTTGTGGACCAGCAGCACTGATCAGGTCATGCAGCATCTTTGGGACCTGAAGGAAGTTCCTTGCCCTCGTGTCTGCTAAGCCTGAGTGCCTCGTGTCTTGGATTCAGCTGGGATAGAGTTAATTCCCTTCTTAATAACTGGTGCAGCGCTGTGTTTTGGGTTTCAATACCATTCCTCAGTACTAGTAAAACATAAATATGCTCCCCCTTCCCAGTGCCCATCCTCATTTTTATCCCTGCCATCTCCCCTCTATTGACTGTACACAGATGCAATCATGGGAGTTGATCCACCTGAAAAATGGCTAAACATCAACGCCATCCATGTGGTGATTTCATGGGTGGGGAAGGAGGAAGCAGCAATACTTTTGGCAGGTTTTTCTGCAAAGACTCCATGCTGGGAAGCCTCAGATTCCAGGCATGCTGGCGTTTGCACAATGCCATCATCAGGGGTGCTGGTTTTGTGACCTCTGGCTCCACGTGTCCTGGAACAGGACCTGTGCGTCGGTCAAGAAGAACGGGGGCTTGAGGTAGGTTTTAATGTCCTTGTAAAACTGGCCTCTCGGGGTGAATACAGAGGGATCAGCAGGGATGGAAATCACCACCCCGATTTCAGGAGGTGACCAAAGCACGCTGGGCCCTGCCCTGTGCTGGGTGCTGCTTGTGGTCCTCGCTAGCGTAGTTTGACCCGGTGACATTTAGAGACACAGCATGTTCCCAGGGGGTGACCTTTTGAGCAAAGAAAGAGGGTCCTGTGCCTGGGAAGCTCCAGGCTGCTGAGCTTCCCCATGCAGAGCCTGGTGCTCCCATTTCCCACGGATCACAAGGGAAGGGGGAAGTCACGATGCCTGCACTCGCTGTTTCGACAGCTCCGATTCTCAGCTTTGCTGCAGCTGCAAATTCACATCAGCTTCCCCATCTGGCTTCCCTCCACAGGGCCAAGGAGGGCATTTCAGGCAAGCCTGGGACAAGGCAAAATGTGCATCTTGCTGACAACTCCCTGTCCAGTTCAGAGCCGAAAGTCAGAGGTGTCACTTTGTGCCCAAGCTGGGACACGAGGCTGTTTAGTTATCCTGTGACAGCCTTGCAGATTTGCAGCTGGAGGGTCTGAAGGTGGGAGGTGAAGGCACAAAAGACAGGCTGAAATTTGGAGGGCAGGAAGAATTTGGGGCAGTTCTCAGTGTCCATCATCCCTTTGGGAGCCTGAGTCTCTGTGGTGCCTCTGGGCATCATCAGGGAAGCCACAACTGAGCAGAGTTGAAGGTGGCATTTCTTACATCCCAACTACTCCACTGGGACACCCCAGCTTCAGATCCTTCTGTCCCTCAGGCCAACAAAAAACTTTGATTCAGCAGTTTACTTCATGTTTACCTTCCCAAGAGCTCAAAGGAAGCACTTCTATGTAAAACTCTTGAGATCTCTCTGTGCTGCCCAGATCAGAAACGCCTGCGAGTTCCCAACCCATTAACCCTTGGGGCAGGGCTGGTGTGGGAGCTGCAAATCCAGCAATCAGCCTGTTAGGGCTAAATCACCTTATTGGGATTCAGAGGTGTGAGGTTCATAGGCCATTTTCATAACAGATGGAAATTTTGAATAGCTGCACACTGCAGAAAATGGTGCATTTACTCATAATTTATTACTGCACGTCATAGATTTTAAAGTGGAGACATCACAAGCCTTTGTAGAAGGAGAGGTGACCCAGTGTGCAGGGCTGTGGGTTTCTGTATGTTCCAGACCCATTTCACGTGGCAGCATAAAACACTCTGGAGGTTCTGCTTTATCAGGATGTGGACACCGAGGACTCAGGAGTCCAGGATTCAGCACTTTGATCAGACTTTGGCTTTTCTTTTCTTCTGGCTTTTCTTTTCTCTTCAGTGTGCAGGCCATGCCCTGCCAAGTGTCACTAAGGAGGAACCTGGGATTGGTTTCACGACTTTTCTTATAACAAGTTAAACCATCCCTCAAGCCCACCCCATTAAGGTGTGCTACTCAGTCCTTGCCCAGGCAGGACATTTTAGGCTGAATGTCTGAAAAAAAAATCCACTTCCTCTCTGAAGCCACATTTTAGTATTGGATATCAAACTAAGGCACCAGATCGATAAGAGAGGTTTGTGTAGGGCAGGAGGGACTCTGAATTGCCCTGAATTTGTGGTCCAAAGGCTGTCATGGTTTGCAGTTCTGACCTTTGCTACACACTGTGCTCAAAATCTGCTCTGCCTAAGTGAGACCCAGATCCCTTGGATGATGCAGACACCGGTGTGTGATAGGGTGTGTGTGCACAGGGTTGCAAAAGTCTTGCTTCCTCCCAAATTTGGCTGAATTAACGTGGAGCTGAAGCATGGTTATGCCTCCCAAGATGGTGATTTTCTCTTGTTTTCTTTCAAAAGCCCAGAGAAGGATTTGTTTTCACACCTTAGCCAGAAGCCAGACTGCAGCACCCCGAGTCCTGCCAGGCCCTGCCAAGGCAGATGGTTCTATTTGACCTTCTGCAGTCACTTCCATTTTCATCAGCAGCTTTGTAAATGTTTCTGGGCAAAGGGACATAATCTTCTTCCGTGATACCTGCCAGGAAAATCCTCCTGGAGACAGCCCCACATTATGTGCCTGCTCCCTTGTCCGTGCTGGGCTCTGCCATAAAGAAGGGATGAGTGAGAGGTTGTGCATCCTGGTTCTTCTGACCCAGAAGATCCTGGGGAGCATTCAGCCTCCTCAGCTGCTGATTTAACAAGACAAAGTCACTCCCAACATCGGGCTCCTGGCGTCCCCAGCCTTTTCCTTTGGGCTTATTCTACTGTTCTGTAAAGCTGAACAACTCCTACTTTATATGGCAGCAGAAAGGCTTCAGCAACAGATGAATATACATAAAAAATTGAATACAAAAAGGTACTTTGTGGTAAGTACTAGTAATAATTTACATGCAAAGACTTTCCATTTGGATTAATTTCCCTTACTTTGATAGATTCATAGAACCATAAAATGGTTTGGGTTGGAAGGGACCTTAAAGACCATCCAGCTTCATCCTTCTGCCGAGGCAGGGACACCTTCTGCTAGACCAGGTTGCTCCAAGCCTCATCCAACTTGGCTTTGAACACTTCCAGGGGTGGTTCCATACTTCTGGCTGTATGAAAGACAGGTATGGAGTCTAAATGTTGCCCAGGCTCAGAGGATGGGCTGAGATTTACCCCTGTGCTTGAGACGCTGATGAATCAATTCCCTGCTCCAGCTGTGGCCTTCATGGAGAAGGTCTCTGCAGTGCCCCAGGTGTGTGTCCCACCTCTGGCTGGCTGCTTGTCTTGGTCTGAGTTTGTCCCTAAGGAGATGGAGGGGGAGGAAGAGGACTTTCCTCTTTCAACCCACTCACCCCTGGGACAGCTGCCTCTTCTGCTGAACCCAAACAGCAGCCAAAGGTCACAGCGTCAGTCCTCAAACGTCCCAGAAGAGAAAGTGCTGTACATGCTGAAACTGTCTCCTCGACAAAACAGCAAGACCACAACTGCAGCTGGGGTTTAAACAGCCTGACCTTGATTAACACAGGCTTGCCAGCTTGAAGAGAAAGGTAAATGTGTGATTCGGGGTGGGAAGGCAACTGAGGGAGGGAAAGGTTTGGCTTCCAGAAGGGCAAATCTCTCTGGATATCCGTGAAACTTTCTGCACTGTAAGAGTGGTCAAGCATTGAAACAGGCTGCCAGGGAAGTGGTGGAGTCCCTGGGAGTGTTCAAAAACATGTAAATGTGGCACCTGGGGACATGGTTTAGTGCTGGCCCTGGCGGTGCTGGGTTAAAAGTTGGACTCGATGACCTTAGAGGGCTTTTCCAACCTAAATGATTTTGTGATTCCGTGGTGATGCTCCATGGTGGCATGGTGACAGCACAAGGAAAGGTGTATAGGTGCCCTGCAGAGCACATCTGTGCCTCATGTGGGCATTGCCAGGACCTCTGGGATGGCCAGGCGGGGTGGGGGTTGATGTCCCAGCAGTGGATGTGGCTACTGGATCTGTCCTGGGTGTAGGAACTGGTCCCTGGATTGACACCAGCAACCCACTGAGCTCGGTGACAGCTGTGAGCTGCAGCTTGTAATGGGCACTGACACAATCCCTGATCATGGGGACATGTCCTGGCCCATGTTTGTCAGTGCTGGGCTCATGCTGGGGCTGAGAAACCTGTGCCTGGGGGCTGCACACAGCCTGTGGCTTCATTCCATTCCTTCCTCCTTAGGGCATCTTGCCTTAAAGCATTTGAGTTGAAGTCTGGCTCTTGCCAACCTCCAGGGCTCTCCAGCACTGCCCCAGCATGTCCTGCACCATCTGCCACGTCCATATGCCCAAGGCTGTGTCCAAGGGCACTCTGCACATACCCTGGACACCACTCTGCGGCATTGAGGACAGCCCTCACAAGGTCTTTGAGCTGAAGAAATAGCAATAATTTCATTTTGTGCCCAAAAGGAGCAGGTGACCCAGAAGAGACATGCAGCAATCCCAGTTCAGAGTGGACATGGTTAATCTATTCCAGGCAAACAGCACAGAAAAGAGCCCACAGCATTTAACCTGGAGACCAGGAACTGCTTCCTGGGGAGGGTGACTCTGGCAGTGTGACCATAGTCCTGGTTAATTAGATCATTTGTAGCTGGTTCAAAGGGTGTGAAGGACCTGCTCGACCTTTTGTAGTGGAAAAAGTCTGTGGCCTTGTTTTACGCAGTGAAATGGGAAGGTCTAAGCCCTGGAGAAAGTAGTTAAAGGCAGGAAATGTGACTGGACACACGGACAGGTGGCTGTAAGGACCTTGTTTGCAAAGAGAGGCTGGAGCAGGGTAATGGACTGGCCTGGCCTGGCCTGGCCTGGCTTGGTTTGGGGGTTTCTGTGTGCAGTCTTGTCATGGGAGCAGTGGGAACTGTGACAGGGCAGGGATTTTTAGGGGTAAAAGAAGAAGCAATGACTTCAATCAGTGCAAACAGATTCAGGTCTGTTTTGGTCACTGGGTTGCCTGACTGATGGGGCACTAAAGCTCCCTAAAGGACAGTCCAACAGCTTAGGGATAATGTGAGCTGGGATGGACTTGTAGGTGCTCCGGGGCCATGAACTGCCAAGACGATCCCAATATTTGACCCGGAGCTGCAGGAGAGACTTTTGGAGAAGTTTTGATCTCATCAAGTCATCAGCCTGGGATCCTGACTGCAAATCAACAAGCCTGGCTCCCTGGGAGTACGGACGAGTTGGTTTATGAGGAGCTCCTCACACCATCCCATGAACCAGCAGTCAGGTTCCTGATGGGAATTTGTCCTGTCCAGTGGAAACATCTCCTTGGCTGTGCTGCATCAGAAGCTCCAAAAATGCAACGTGTTTTCTGTGAAATATCCAGTGTTCCACAAATCTGCACATTCTGATGGGAAAAAAAAAGTTTGCCTGGAAAATTCCCAAGCATCCTGACTGGCCCTATATGGTGTTAAGAAATGTGACAGCATCATTCTGTCCATCCCATCCCTTGGGTGTAACCTCTTCCGAGACCTGAATAACCTGTCACTCTTGGATAAAGGCTCTGGCTCTCTGCCCTGGCTCCCCTGTCCCCACTGAGCTTGTTTCCATGGATTTCTGCCATGAACAGGGCTTTATCTTGGTCTCCTAAGGAAACATAACTTCCGTGAGCACACTTTGCACAAATATGGAAGAGGCCTGGCTTCATCCATGACCTTTGTTCTTTACCTTCCCTTGAAGCATTTGACCAACTTCCACCAGATTTCATGGCAAGAGTCACAAATATAAAGGTTTTACAAGCTGGTGGTTGGCTTGCACCAGAGTCGGATCACAAGGCACAAATCCACATGGAATCATCAGCTCTGTGGCATATTGAACTACTTGTTCTCTCTCCACTTCTCTTTTTGTCCCTGAAGGGTGAGATTGAAGGGACCAAGGATGGTCCACGTGGCTGGAAAAAGGAATTGGCAGGGTTATCTCCCTTTTGCCTCCTGTTTGGGGTCTGTAGTAGCTCTCTCCAGACCAAAGTCAGGCTGGGTCTCTTCGCTTTCCCCTCTGGATGTTGCTCTGTGGAGCAGAGCCTGTGAAGCTGCTCTCCAGATCCTGCATGGGCCTCCAAAAGCCTCTGAGATTCGGCTGCTTTATTAAAGGAGGAGAAGTTAATTTTTCATGTTAATGTAGCACTTTTCACTTGGCCGTCCAGAAGCCTACAACGTGGAAACAACAAACTTTCCTTCTTTAAAATTAATGTGCTCCTTGAAGGATGGCAGGGAGGCTCCAGGAACAACCCGCTCACATGTTTGGAGGTCGTAAGTCAGCCCTTCAGGTGAAGGCTGGAAAATTTGATGGACTTTGGTGTGCATGTGACTTGATAAAATCTGGGTTTCTCCACTGATTGAGCAACTGCAAGGGTGGGGTTTAGGAAAGGTGATGAAGATTTGGACACTCCTGATGACAAGGTGTGAGCTGGCGATGTCCCTTGTCCTAGAAACATCCCAGGTGGACAAAACGCATCAACACAGAAATGAGATGTTTTCTGGCATCTGATAAAACCTGTGAGTTCTGGCATCCGATAAAACCTGTGAGCTCTGGCATCCAGACTCTGCCCGGGTTGTAAAATGGCCACAGTCACCACCAAAAGCAAGAGTCATGTGTTGTCCATACCTACACAGGATGTCTGGAATAACCTCCAGGAATCACGTCCTACAGGGATAACGGAGTCATTTGAGGATGGAGTCCACTCTGCTGGGAGTGTTTGGGCTGAATGACACCTCTTGTCCCACCTGCATCTTGCAGGAAAGAGGGACTTTGTAATGGAGCAGCAAGCTCCATGCTGCCAGCCAGGGGGGTCCTTGGAGAAATCCAGGTGCTGCCAAGCTACCCTCTGACACTGCTCTTCTGGGGACACAAGGTATCTCCTTGCACTCCTGGTTTGGAACAGGAGTCTCCTCCCCAGCCACCCAAATATGCAGCTGCGGTGCCAAAGAGGCTTTCACAACCTCCTGTGTGACAGCGGTGGACGTGGGGAAGGTGATGATGTCAGGGGTGGTTGCTGCAGCAACCCCAACGTCAGGGTGTGTGCACCCTTTCCAAGAATGCGGCTGTGGAGTCACAGCTGAAACCCTCAGATGGGGTGGACAGAACACGAGGATCAGCTCAATTTTAAACCAGAAAAAGCAGGGGGATGAGAAGTGTAGGAAAGAGCCACAAAAGGAATTTGAGGGTGACAGTGGGAATCCATGAAGGACAGTGTGATTAAAGGCCTGATCCTGCTGCTACGTGCCACCTCTGGGAGTGGCCACCAGCCGACCTCGGTGTCAGTGGCACTTTGACCACCAAGCACTCACTTTCTTGCTGAGTTGGTTTGACTAGGCAGGGAGATTGAATGGTGGAAGGAAGGCCACAGACTGCTCTTGCACCCCTGACCTATGTTGAAAGCAGAATAGCAACTTCTATCTCATTAGAAGAGCCTTAATTAAAAATAAAAAAAAAATGAACAGATGAGGGACCCTGGCTTGTCTCTGTCTGGGGTTTCCTGAAAAGGATCCCACTGGAAGGCAGAGAAAGACCATGGAGCAGCAGAAACTGGTGCTCTCTTCTCCTGGCAGGTTTGAATTTCCAAGTGCAAAGAATGGTGGGCACAGGGCAGTCAGCACATGGTGATGCAAAGCATGATTATGGATGGATGGCATTATTATGGATTATTGTGGCTGCCCCATCCCTGGAAGTGTCCAAGGCCAGGCTGGATGGGGCTTGGAGCAACCTGGGATAGTGGAAGGTGTCCCTGCCCATGGTAGGGGGTTGGAATTGGGTGTCCTTAAAGGTCCCTTCCAACCCAACCATTCTGTGATTCTAAGAATTTATGATTTTGTGATGTCCTTGACAGGTCACTGCAGTGACTGGTCTGGATAAACATCTGGGGATCCCAAGGCATGAATCTTTATGCCTCAGGACCCCACTGCACCCCCTTCTCCTGTGAGAAAAGCACCCTAATTGCCCTTAATGTGGAAAGGTGTCAAAATTCTCTTTTGCACCTGAGGAAGAATGGAGCACAGCACTTACAGAGCTGCATAGTTCAAGATCTCCAGGCTCTCCCCTGGACTGCAGCCCAGAGGCTCTTTGGCTCAATTCAGTAACGCTCTCTGATGTGTGGGATTTTGTGAAAAATAAGGACATGTATCAAATTCCCTGCATGCAACAAGGAGAGGGGTCAGAATGTTCCTGCTTCACAACCTCACAGCTCAGTTCTGTGGAACAAGGACGTTGGGATGAGAGAGGTGGGCCAAAGGGTAGTTCACCAGGATTGATTTCCAATCCCTCCGTTCCCTTACAACCCCAGAAAATCTCCAAAGGAATTCTCTGCCTTCCAAACACACAAAGGCAATAGACTGAAAGGCCTCTCTGAGAGTCTCTCCAGACTGAAAACCATTAGCCAGAGAAGCTGAATATTCTTCTTTTAATTTTATTTTAGTAGCCAAAACCTACTATGCAGGCAACAGATCCGATGTTTCTTGGCCAGCAGGGATGATTAGATCTCTATAACTATATGCTACGAAGCGCTCTTGCTACAATAAATAAAGGTCAAAGGCAAGACACTTCCTGCTCCTTTTGCTGACACGTGGCTGCCATTTAGTGATTCATAATCTCTACACACGGCTTGGCACACTCAGGGGATTTTTTTTTTTTTTTCTTTTTTATAGGAGCTGTTTTCCACTTGTGCAAACACAACAAAGAATTTAAAGGACCTGCTTTGAGCTGCCTCCACTGCCAGCAAGATTCAGCGAAAGGTAACAAATATGAGCAGGACCATGGGCTGTAGGTTGAGCTATGCACAAGTGGGAGCTGATTCTTTGTTGGCTTTTAGGGGTCTTTGAGCTGAAAAAAGTGTAAAGCTATGCCTGTTTTTGGTTTTTTACAGCATTTTCCTTGTGTGTATTACAGCGCCTTGTGCAACTGCATAAACCTTGATGCATCTGAGTGGCAGAAAACAGATGCTGGGAGATAAGAAAACCTGATGGTGTTTGGGTAGGGTTGTGGTGGGCTCTGGTCTTCTGGTCCCCAAGTTAGGATTTAGTTGTGAGATGGACTCTGATGAGATTAATTTCATTATCTGGATAGGAAAAGGAAAAAATAGTACAAGAATTAAGTGTTTTGTCATTGTGGGTCTGCTCTGTGGTTTGTACAATGTCTTGGTAGCAGGTGTACAGAGGCAGTCGCTAAGAGATGTGAAATGCCCTTCATATTTAGGAAGAAAATTGGGCATCAGGTTCTTGTTTCATCCGTCAGGCATTCTTAGTTTCGAAGAGTTAAGTTGCGTAAGATTGTGGTTATTTTATTTGAGACAACATTTTTCTGTTTCTGTGGAAAATATCTGCAAGATTCAGACAAACCTGAAACATCAGGACGTGGAGAGCCGCTGGGTATTTGCGTGTTTGTCCTGAACGCGGTGAAAAGGAATGACTGTTTTAACGCACTCTCACGATTTCTCAGACTGCACTAAAAATCCGCCTCGTCTCCTATTTTGATTTGTTTCAATGACCTCATAAGATGTTTCCAGCTGGAGGTGGACTGGGGGATGTGCATCTGTGAGCAAGTAATTCCCTGAAGGATTGTCTGTTACCTTTGGTGGTCGGTCCACTTCATTTCCTTTTGGTAACTTTATTTTTCTACTGTGTATTCATGAAAAGTTCAGGGAAATGGTTTGAGTTCTGTTGTTTGAGTGAATTCCCCATGCAGCCATGGAATTGTAGAATCATGGAATGGTTTGGGCTGGAAAGGACTTTAAAGCCCATCCTGTTCCAATCCCCTGCCATGGGCAGGGACACCTTCCACTATCCCAGGTTGCTCCAAGCCCTGTCCAGCCTGGCCTTGGACACTTCCAGGGATCCAGGGGCAGGCACAGCTTCTCTGGGCACCCTGTGCCAGGGCCTCAGCACCTTCACAGGGATGAATTTCTTCCCAATATCCCATCTAAATCTTCCCATTTTCAGTCACTTTGGGGTTTGCATTACAGCCCAGCCCAGAGAACACTTAATGGTGCAGCAAGAGCCAGTCCTTGCATGGGGAGCCAACAGCTGAGGGGACAGGAGAGAAAAAGCTGGGGAAGGAAAATCTGGAGTAAGTGCCTGAGTGGTCGTCCTGACTGAATCACTCTGCTGATGTCATTTATTAGGGCTGTTTCCTGCTGAGGAAGAGACTCAGCACCACACAGGTCTCCTGTCACTGCTGGCACACAGCGGAGCAGTGAATCACCGGTGCTGTTTGTTGAGCTGAGTCACTTGCGTGGACAGAGATCTCACAGAAAATATTCCTCGGTGAACAAACTACTCCAGCAACTCAGTTAAAAAAAAAAAAAAAAAAAACAAGGTTCTTTTTTGGCGTCCTTTGCNTCCTTTTTGGTGTCCTTTGCCTGATGAAAGGAGAATTTTTCTCAGTGGAATATCTCTGCTCTGAGGTGGTGTCTGGGTGCAGAGCGACCTGTGTTTCCAGCTGGCAGAACAAAGGCAGGGATCGTGTTTGAAGGCTGTTTGTTCAGCGTCCCAGTAACAGGACTTCGGGCACCTGGAAAGTTTGGCAAGCAAAACCTGTATTTCATAATCCTTTTTTTTCCCCTTTTCTTCTGAATCCTAAAGAAACAGAGGAAAAAAAAAAAAGGTTTCGTATTTTTTTCTTTTCAACAAAAAAGGAAATTGTGGAAAGAGGGGGAAAAAGTTGTTCTAAGGCCAAATTATCACCTGTTCACTTAAATATTGCCTCAGATGAGATAAGTAAAAGAAGAACTGGAGGAGCACATGAAGGATGTCTGGAAAATCCTGTGTTCAAGGGACAGGGTAGTGAGGGAACAGCCAGCCAGTGTCTTGGTTCTACAGGAGCTAGTGGCCAGCAAATGAAATTAGCAGGATACCTCCATGGAGGTGGGTGCTCATGCAATGGGAAGCTGGGCTGTAAACATCCTTCTGAAGGATATCATGGGTACAAGAAGGTTCAGGAGGTAAATGGGCAAGTGAGAGATGATGGCATTTATCGAGAGATATCTTCTGGGATTTACTGAGTAGATAAATTCCATCAGGCTCAGGACATCTCTTGAGCTGAATATAAAGGAGGCAAGGAGAGCTTTGGGGAGATGTGTTTTGTGTGTTTGATCCAACCTCGAGCCACTGCTTGTGGCCACTGGTTTTATTTTTTTTCATTGCTTTAACCTGAAGCAGCAGGAAGCAAAATGAGCTTGGCCACCAAAGCTGCTGCACCTTGTGCCCTGTGATCAGAGTTGGGAACAGCACATGAGGCAAGAAGTGTCCTTTATGTAGGTAATCCCAGGTTTGAGGTGCCCTAAATGCTACCAGAGAGCACCCTATGAGGATGCTCAGCTCTGTCTTACATTTTCTTTTCCAAGTCTCTTCCTACCTTCATCTGCACCAGCCAAAGCAGCTTCTCAAGCTGGATGGAGCCTGAGCACTGTGGCTCTTTTTATTCTCCCAATGTGTCCCAGCAACACTGGGCAGCCAGCCTGGCATTTTGTCTGAGATTTTAAAGGCTTGCTATTACCAATTCCCCTTTTCCGTTTCTCTCCCAGCAACACTGGGTAATTTCACCATTTTTCTTTTTGTTAAACCCTTGTTTTGCCCTTCCTTTGGGGATTGGGACAAGGGACATAGCTCCTCAAAAATTATTTGGGTGCCAGATCCCTGCTAGCACCCATCACCAGCTGCAGCGTGCTGCTACCTCTCTCCTTCCCCACCTCAGAGCCAGGCAAACACATTCTGTTCTTTTGGGATTATATCCTGGAGTTCTGAATGTCACAGCAGGCTGTGCAGTTTAACACAGGAAACATTTGTGCCTGCTATTTAAGAGAAATAAGTTGCTCGTGTTTCCCTGGGAACCAGCCCGTCAATCGAGCTCGCTCAACTCCCCTGTTATTAAAATAAAATGTGAAAGAGTAAATTGATATCTTGCAAGCTGTAGAAGGGCAAAAATGCTATCTGGGTGTATTTTGTATCCAAAATACGCATCCTTATGTAAAGAAGGAGTGTTTTTTCAGCTTTTTCTGATGGATCACTGTTCTTTTGGGTTACTTTTGCTGGTGATGTTGTGTCTTCACGCACACAACTTGGAGCTGACTGTAAAAAAACCCCCGTGGCTCAGCAGTTGTCGTATTACGTCTGTGTGCAGGTCACACACAACACTCGCTCCCCAGGCTCCTTGGCGCTGCTTTCCTGGCTGTACCGAGCCTGTGCTCTTTATTACACCTCTTAGGCCGTTCCTTCAGAGCTTTCCTCTCCACCCCAGGAGCGGTTTTTTGCCTCATTTTGTGCGTGTTTATACGAGGCTTTATCTTTAAGACCTGCCACGCCGAGAGACGGCAGGTTATCCGTGGGGCAAGGCTATTTTTAGGGAGCGCTGTGCCAGGATGGCTCACAGCTCTTGGCAGCGAACACGTGCGGAGCACAAAGGCAGCCTCTGTGCTGAGGGCTGCAGAACTCGGCACCCGCAGGAGCTGGGAGCCAGGCACGGGCAGGGAGCAGGGCACAGCAGGGAAACGGAGCTGCTCTGGGCAGGGAGAAGGGCTGAGAGCTGCGGGGAGGCTGCCGTGGAGGCAGGGGCTGCAGAGGCTGGGATGGAAACTGGGGAGGTTCTCAGGATCATTCCCTGGCTTTTGCAGGTATCAGGCTTTGGCTTTTAAAGGGAAACATCCAAACCAGCCAAAAATTTCCTGGAAGAGAGATGTATTGTCTGAAACACCTGGCCACTGCTGGAGATCCAAAACAAGACTCACAGGACGAGTTTGCATTTTTCCATCGTGCTTTCCTCTACCTGCTGTGAGATAAAGGCAGGAGCTGCGCTGCTGTCAGGATCCCCCAGATTTCCATGTTCAGCCCTATTCCTTTGCACCTGCCAAATTTTCATTTCCTGGATTCTTTTTTGTGTTTGGAAGAGTTTAAGTGATTGTAGTTTCATGCAACCTGTGCTGAATTGGCAACAAAGGGTGTAAATGTTCACAGCTGCTTTCACAAGAAGTCATGTTGGGTGAGATAAGACTGGATCTGCTGGGAATAACTTGTGAAGGATGTGCTAGAGGTGCACAAAATAGTGATAAATTGCTGAGAATTCATCTGTTCACTGTGTCTCACTATAAAAGAATGAGAGGGCATGGGGGGCTGGAACACTTCTCCTATGAGGAAAGGCTGAGAGAGCTAGGAGTGTTCACCTGGAGGAGTCTCCAGCAAGAACTTAGAGCCCCTTCCAGTGCCTGAAGGGGCTCCAGGAGAGCTGGAGAGGGATTTGGGACAAGGGCCTGGAGGGACAGGACAAAGGCGAATGGCTTCCCACTGCCAGAGGGTGGAAGAGATGGGATATTGGGAAGGAGTTCTTCCCTGTGAGGGTGGGGAGGCCATGTCACAGTTTTCCCAGAGAGGCTGTGGATGTCCCATCCCTGGAAGCGTCCAAGGCCAGGCTGGACAGGGCTTGGAGCACCCTGGTCTGGTGGAAGATGTCCCTGCCCATGGCAGTGGGATCAGAACAGGATGATCTTTCAGGTCCCTACCAGTCCAAACCATTCCATGAATTTATGATTCGATGATGAATGAAAATAGCCAGCTCCACGCAAATCAAAGGATGTGCCCTTGACACTATTCCTTGATGCATCGTCAATATTTAGCTGAGGAGAGCAGACCAGCTCATGGAAACAAAATCCAAAGAAGGTCATTAAATCCAGAGAAACCCACAAAGTTCCTGGGCAGAAAATAACTGGGAGCTGAGAGTGGCGAGTTCTGTTCTCCCACTTGTGGAGACTCAGGTTGTTCCCTGGCCAGCACACAGGTGTGTGTAGGAGATAGTGCCACCTTTCAACCTGCCTTCTGCCTGTGCTCCAGGGAAAGCATTTCCAATTTTCCTCATCCAGATGGAACCAAAAGGGCACTTTAGGTACAAGAACTCACAAAAATGGAATCATGAAGGATTTTTAAATTTAGCAGAGAGAAATTTATGGTAAGAATAAGTATTTGGGACTTGAAGCTTGACAGATACAAGCCAGACACAGCAGCATATTTCAAGCTTTCGGGGTGTGTGCTTGCTACCCCAATTTACTGAGGATTGCAAAGGAGCTTCCACACATGGATTTTTTTCCCCACTGTTGAGACTGGATACTTTTCTCAGCAGCTATATCCTTCCAGAAATCCATGCAGGAAAGTGCTAAAGCCTGTAGCTCTCAGGATATTAGAAGAAATTACTGCTTGAGCGGTTTCATTCTGGAAATCACCTTCCTAGGACGGAAAAGGGATGAACAAACTTGTGAGGGGAATTTCTCCTCCTCACCTGGACTAGTTTTATTTCTAACCACAAAGGTGAGCTGGGTTGTTGTTCTGTGTCCAGATTGTTCATCATCACAGGGAAATATTTATGAGAGAGCTCCCTGTCACTTGGACAGCCTGTCAAATGATGACTGAATAGCAAGAGCCATTGTTACTCATTCCTATGAACTGCTGCAGCTCCTCAGGATGACTGGAAGGTCACAAGGGCTTTTTTAGCAAAGGGCAGACTCTCTGAAGTGACTTTTGAAACTGCCTGTAGCCTGAATATACTTTCAAAGGGAGGCTGCTGGGCTTTCAGGTTCCCTTTGTAGCCTTGGCAAAACCTTTTATTGACTTATTGTCAGGGGATTGTGAGGAAAAGGGGAAAAACACCCACAAGAGGCGAGACTGTTTGTTCTCTGCCCTTCCTCGTTGTGCTTGTGATCCGCAGCCTCGCTTCAGATAAAATTTCTGGTGGGATTTTGTATTTATGTTAGAATGCTTCTGTCTCCTGCCCCGGACGTGGGTTTGGTTTTTCTCCTGGGAATGTATGTTTTTGTTTGACTGCTCAAGTGTTCCTCAAGTGGGTGAATGATTCATGGAAATTCCGTATTGCGGATGGATGGAAAGACAATAAAGCTTTATATGTGGGCCCTCATGGTAAGTTTGCTTTGCCTGCTTTGCAGGTAAAAGGGATTAGTCTTTTTCTAGTAAACAAACAGTGGAGAGGATGGAAAAGTCAGCTGGGCTGTTTGGAGTTGCTGTAATTATTGAACACAGGCATCTGCAGACTGTACGTGGTGTCCTGCTTGGGGAAACACGAGAGGCTTTGTCACTGTGCGTCACCCTGCCCAGAGCAGGAGCCAAAATCAGGGCCCAGGTACCCTCAGGATAACAATTCCTGGGTTAGAAAATTGGAAACCCCTGTTCTGACCTACGTATTTTCTGTTTGAGTTATATTTTAACTTCATGAGGGTCCTGCCAGACGTCAGTGTGTGAGTGGATCCCCCAAAAAACTTGAGCCAAACTCATGAGGTCTTTTCACTGCAGACACTTTCTGAATGCCAAAGCCACATCTTGGCAAGAGTGGGCAACCTCTGAAGCACAGCACACCCCGTGGCTCATGTCAGGGGTCTTTGTATTGAGATTCCTGACTTCAAGTAGATAATAGCACTTTTTGCAACATTTTTAGATCTGAGGATGAAAAAATGTTCACAACAACAGTAAAAGGCAAAAGCTTTTCATGCCAAACATCAGGAATGTGTTGTTTCGGAGCACAGAAGGGTACTCTGTGCTGCCTGCTTTTATTTGCCACTCCTGCTCTCTTTTTCAGGCAGCTGGATCTTCATCTTCCTACAAGAACCTTCATGCCAGGCTTAATGCTCATCTCACCTGACAGTTCTGGGAACGGGGCATTATGTTGGTCAATAGGAATCTAGAGAACAATCACTTAATGGCTTTAAATCATTATCTTGCTCGGCAGAAAATAAAAAAAGCAACATCAATCCATGCAATAGATTGCCTTGGCCAGAAGTACAGCTTCATACAGTGCCCAGGTACCGTCCCACCTTCCACGTGCCCACCATGAGCTCTCCTGATTTGTTTCCTGGAATTCCTTCCCCACCTGAAGGTGTGTGTTGAAGGACACGGGAGCTGAGCTATTTCTGTCAATTCCGTGGGGCAAAAAGCCCTTCCAGAAAGAGACCTTCCAGGCAATCATTCACTTTTCCTTCTTCATGTTGATTCCATCTCTGGATGGCAGCTCTGGGCAATCTTTTCAGAGGTTTTGCACAAGGAGGTCTTTCTCCTCTCTAGTTTCTAGGTTAGGCTCTCCACACCTTTGCCATTCACTTTACATTTCATTCATAAACCTGTCCTTCATGTGCTCTTCCCAGGCAAGATGCTTTATTCACTGTGTGGTCTGCTCATAGAAAACAAATGTCAAAGGTACAAAAAGAGCTGATTTTAGGATTTCATCAAATTTCTTTGGGCCTACTGTCTGCACAAGGCACCAGCTTCAGTCATATGTCAATTTTTCTTCCTTAATACCTCAAACACTGTATTAAACACAGGCTTGCAAGGCATTTTAGCTTTATTTTCCCACAGGTAATTGCATTTCTGAGTACCCTCAAAATGCCTCACAAGCATTCCTAGGGTTTAGGGCTGACTCTGTTGCCAAATTTAAACCGGAGAAAGAGGGTAGAGCCCTGGGGACTCCTAATACCCAGAGCTTTCTAGATTTAGTTCAAATCCTTCACACTGCAGCCAAGCGAGCTCAGAGCCGGTGCAGCCCTGCAGCACGGTTGTTTATTTGCTGTGGAGGAAATAGAAGTGCCATTCAGTAGGAATTGGCTCACCAGCTTTCCCAGCTGCTGGATGACAAGCATCCCTCATGGGTCAGCTTCTCTGCGGGAACAGGGGGCACCAGTCTGTCATTCGTGGCTCCTCTTCGGCTCCGAACAAACACGGCCTGGATTAGAGGCAGCCCTGAGGAGCAGGTGTTGCTCTGAGAGATGCTGAGGACTCTGGGCAGGAAATCCTGGCTTCCCCTCCATCCTCTCCAGCTAGGTATCTCCAAGCTGGACCATCAAACTGTCCCTATTTCCTTATCATCTCGGACTTCGTCCGGCCTGGTGGGAAAGGTTGCTCTTTCCAGCCAACATAACCAACCTTGTTGCCAATTCCTCTTTTCCCAGCTATAGCTGGTTAGAACAGGGATATGGCTCATTTCCCTTAAGTCCTTGAATTTACAAAGCTCTGCCTCCATCTGTAGGCTCAGTGGAGAGCCAGCACTGAGGCTGTGAGGCACAAGTGGGAAGGCAGAGCCCACCACAGCACAGGCTGGCTCCTGTGGTGTGCTGGATGGGGACAGCCATCCCGATGGCTGGCAGGCTCACAAACCACATCCCAAACAGTGTGTGGCCACAGAATCATAGAATATCCTGAGTTGGAAAGGACCCACAAGGACCAACCAGTCCAACTTCTGGCTGCTCTGGCGCATGACACCCCAACAATCCCAACCCTCTGTGCCTAAGAGGGCTGTCCAAACCCTCCTGGAGCTCTGGCAGCCTTGGGGCCATGCCCATTCCCTGGGGAGCCTGGTCAGTGCCCCAGCACCCTCTGGGTGGAGAATCTTTTCCTAATACCCAACCAAACCCCACCAGATACAGCTCCAGCCATTCCCTTGGGTCCTGTCACTGTCATAGAGAGCAGAGATCAGAGCTGCCTCTCCACTTCCCCTTGTAAGGAATCTGCAGACCATTGTGAGGTGTCTGTTCAGCCTCCAGCTGAACAAACCAAGGGACCTCAGCCACTCCTTGTATGGCTTTCCCTCTAGACCCTTCCCCAATTTCATGCTGCTCCTTTGGATGCTCTCTAATAGCTTTATATCGTTCTTATATTGTCCCTCATCCTTTACTGACTGTCAAACACTGCAGTGGCTTCAGCATCTGGGTGCTCCGAGGGGCTTTGAAGGGTTTCGAGTCCAGTGGTGATGGCAGCAGTGAAGGGCAGTCAGGGAAGCTCAAGGTCTGGAAGAAAACAGCCTGCCAGCACTGTGTATATGAAATTAAAAAGTTTGCACGGTTGTCTGATATCTGATGAAGCTGGGAAACCCAAATCCATGTTATTCTTGCTGCTCTCCCCAGATGTTTTGGCTGGCTCAGCAACCTCAGCCCAGCCGTGCAGGTGCAAACCGCTGGCAGGCAGCTGAGCATGTTTTAAAAAACCTTCAAATGCTTGAAGGCAGCGTGCAGACACGACTGATTTCCATCTAAGGTGCAGTCTTTCCTCCAGACTTTCCCTCCAGGCATCCAAAAGCAATTTCAGCCAGCATTTAATGGGAAGGCTGCGGGATGTCTGAGTGTTCCAGCTCCACGGTGCACCCGCATCTCGTGAGTTACACATTGCTCAATCCTGGTCACAAACTTTTTTCGGGAAGAAGCTGTAATTTAATTAAACCTGTGTTTACAGGGCTGCTGCTTGGAGAGGAGACTTTTACCCTGCAGCTGCATGAAAGGCAACAAATTCAGGAGCAGAGACATCTTGCTCTGCTTTAGGTCTCTGAGTGCCATCTCCCAGATTGTGACACTGGAACTGGATGTTTTTGGCTTACCCCTCCATTTGGAAAATGTCTCCATGGCAGAATCTCTGTGCCCAGAGTAATTTCAGACTATTTTTATCAAATACAGAGTTTCAGAATGCTTTGGGTTGGAAGGAGCATTAAAGATCATTCAGCTCCAACCCCCTGCCATGGGCAGGGGCACCTTCCACTAGACCAGGCTGCTCAGAGCTTTGTCCAACCTGGTCTTGAAAATTTCCAGGGATAGGGCGTCCAAAACACGTTTAGTGTGTATATATATACATATATATATATATATGTATGCGCATGTATAAAAATATGTGTATTGTAGTATATATATAGTATAGATATTTATTATGTATACATATATTTACATTGCATATACATTATACACATATATTATAGTGTTTGTATATGTATATGTTGGAGAAAATCCTTTGCTAGTTTTCAGGGATTTTTCAGCTGGAAAAAGCCTAAAATTATGCCTATTTTTGATTTTTTATGTAACTATTTTTTTCGGTATGTCGGACTGCCTCGTGCAGCTGCATGAACACTGATATCAACGGGTGGCAGAAACCAGATGGTGAGAGATAAGAAACGGTGACGGTGTTTGGGTAGGACTGTGGTGGGCTCTGTTTTTCTGGTCCGCAGGCTGGACTTTAATTGTGAGGTGGACCCTGACGAGATTAATTTCATTGTCTGGACAGGAATAGGAAAAAATTGTGCAGGAATTAAGTTATTTTCCACACTGGGTCTACTCTGTGGTTTGGTGAACGCACGGAGCAGGGGTATCAAAGCAGCCTTGAAGTACAGCGGCAACCACAAAAGGTGAAAAAGACCCGTCCCGCTTAGGAAGAAAATTAGGTTTAATGTGCTTGTTTCACCAGACAGAGGCTCATACCCTCAGAGTTTCGCGTTCAAGTTGCCCAAGACCACGAGCGGGGCGGAGGAAGCGGCGAAGGAGGCGGAGGCGGAGAAGGGGAAAGAGGAGGAGGCGGAGGCGGGGGATGCTCGAGGCGGAGCCGGGGCGGGCCGCAGGGGAGGCGGCTGGAAAACAGGCCGGCGCTGGTTCTCGGCCCCGCAGTGCCCGCAGCCGCCGCTCAGCCGCGCCGGGAGCCGCTCAGCCGCGGGAGGCAGTGAGGCGAGAGCCGGGCGGGCGCCCCGACCCCGACAGTCCCCTCCGGCACCGCACAGAGAGGTACGCGGCGGGCGGCGGCCCCGGTCCCCTCGCAGGGTCCCCTCGCGAGGTCCCCTCGGCCCCCTCAGCCGGCACCTGCGGCGGGGGGGCCGGGGCGGCCCCGGGGGGGCGGCCCCGCCGC
>VZRR01013892.1:64466-128260 GCA_013398015.1 Oreocharis arfaki
GAAACCAGCCCGGTGCCCCATCCCACCCATGATCCCGGGGAAACCAGCCTTGTGCTCCATCCCACACGTGATCCCGAAGGAACCAGCCTTGTGCCCCATCCTGCTCACCACCCTGAGGGGCCGTTCCCCGTACCCCATCCCACAATCCCACCTCCCCAAACTACTCCAGGGGACGTTCCCTGTGCCCCATCCCACACACCCCAAACCACCCCAGGAATTTGCTGACCCTCATTCCTCGGCCCCTTGACACCCTCACCCAGGTGCAGAGCAGGTGTCATCCCTGCCGCTGTTTTTGGGGACGATGGGAGAAAGGATCTCTCTGTCGGCTGAGGGCAGAACACCCGTGGTTGCGTTGTGGTTTTGGGGTGGTTTGGGTGGGTTTTTTTCCCCTCCGTGTGTTGATGACAGCGTGTCTCCCGCGTGTGACACGAGCCCGCGGGTGCCTCCGCGTTCCCCACCTCGGCGTTCCCGGTGATGACATGAGGAGGAGAGGTTAAGTGGGGAAGTCACCGTGGTGGGGATGTGAATGACGAGCGGTGAAGACTCACTCGCAGCTTGTTTGTGTTTCTGGTGTTTTCTTGTTTATGCGAAGCTGTTACAATACCGGGGGCTTGGCGGTTCGCACCGATCTGGTGTTTCCAGTCGAATCCATTGGCTGCTGCGGAGTTGCTCCGTCTTAGAGATCGGTGTGATAAATAAGGGATTAGTCCTGGATGCCGGGTAGTGAAATGCACAAAGCCAATTGTCAGTTACCGAACCTGACCTCAAAACAAAGCTTTTATTTACACCCTCAAGCCCAGACACAGGGCTGCTCTGCTGCATCCTTGCTCTGCTCATCCCAAAAAATGCTTTCCGTGGATTATAGACACGCTGTCTCAAACCTGGTACCGGGACCAGCTGTAATTGCCTGATACAGTAGATGTAAACACAAGCTTTACATAAAAGTGAAACCATATGTATCGGCTAACACATGTCCACTCTGTGATCCTACACAAACAAAGTTGAGCCCAGAGCCCTGTCCTTAGCTCACCCTGTTGATCCACTTTTCCCGTAGCCTGTACGACGCAGTCCTGTTCCCAGAGTTACCAGACAGGTTTAGTAGAGAACAAGAAATCAGCCCAGGAGCGTTTCTGTGTGTTGTGCAAGAATGCTGTTATGTTCTCAGTCCTTTACAGATGTTGTTTTATTGACTTAGTGATAACATTTTGCTCTCCTAGGTCCTTTTCCCTTTCCAGATTGTTAGGCCAGCACTTACTGATCTTTTATGGCACTGCTTTGGAGCAGATGTACTGTGTTTTTTAGGGAGTAGCAAGCTCTGTGGTTTCAGCTGGCTTTGCCTCTGAAAAAAACCAGCACTGCCTTTCCCTCGTGCCGCTATTGTGGAGTGGGTAGCCGGACTAGGAAGCCTGTTTGGATGACTACTGAGCTGGCAAAAATCCAGCAGGCTTGAGTCTGACTCAGTGCCTGGATCCAAATCATTGTGTGGCTGATCAAATGTTTACCTGGACATCTTTGGGTTGGAGCAGCATCCAGCTGGTATTTTGGCTAAGCTGTGTGTGGAAAGGGATACAGAGGTCTGAGGCTTTAAGTCCTGAAAATGCTGGCTGATGTTGGGTGCTGCGGTCATTTATCCCTCTCCATCCTTTGGCTCGTGGAAAAGTGGCTCTGGAGCTGTTTTGCTTTGTGCCACGCTTCCTTGAAATGCTGGAGTGTGGCTGGAACAGCACAAACACACTGCACATGTCCTGGGATCCTGTGCCCTCGGCCCTGCTGCTGCTGCAAGCACTCGTGGTTGTCTCTCTCTGGTTTGAGCTGGAAGGGCTTTCTCCCTGTTGTGTCTCTCCCACCGAAAAGTACCTGAGTGCTGTCATGAGTTAGCTGTGGTGTCTCTGAAACTCAGTGTTTTCCTGGGATGGAGGAATCTCAGTTGACTTGGTGACACTGGAGGGGTTGAGGTAGAGTTTGGAAGGCTCTGTCAAGCTGTTGTCATTTCTTACAAACAGGAGAGTTGGTTTCTGGGCTCCCTACAGCATCTAAGAGCTGTGATGGTGCTTTTACTGACCTCCATCTTAGCCAAGTAGTGTAATTTGGGTTTTTCTCACTCCTCCATCTTCAAAAGTTATCAGACCCCTGCCCATCTCTTCCTCAGAAGCTTGGAGGAGTATTCCTGCATCCTGCTGCCAGCCTTGGGAGTGTGTCTGCCTGTCTCTCAACCCCATTTCCATCATGTCGTGTTTTCTGTTCCTGTCATCTCACTGAAAAGTAATCCCTTCTAATCAAATCTGAGCTTCTCCAACTAAATTCCTGCTGGCCCAAGTGAGTGTCTAAGGAAAATTGTGATGCTGACTTCTGAAGTATGTGGATTTACTTTGTATGATTGGGTTACACGAAAAAGAGAAATTATTTTCTCTGTTCTTACAAATATTAAAATGCAGCCTGCTGTGTTTCACAAATCTCACTGCTGTCTCCTTCTCTCAGTAATTGTAATTAACAGACCAGAAAATGGAAAAATGTAGAAATACCCTTTCCCACTGGCCACAAACATTAGTCCTCTCCAGAAGTTAATGAAGTCAAGTCTATGGAAATTAAAGAACTGATTTCATTTTTAGTTTTGTTGGTGAGCTAAAACGTTGTGTCAGAGTGGTAAATAATAAATAAAAGAGCTGTAAAGATTGCCTCTTGGAGTTGATGTGGGTGAAGAATGGATTTGAACTCTTCTTTCTCTGGAGAGTCTAACCTCTGGCTTTAAGATGTGTCTGAGGGATCTGTCGTGCTCTGCTTGCGTGCAAAAACTAATCTAAGCACAGAGTAATGTGGGAGAGAGATGGTAACCCACCACAGGAATAGGGAATAGGAGCATAACCACAAAAAAACTCCAAATGAAACAAATTAATCAAATTACTGAACCCTAAGATGCAAATAGGTTAACAAATGACACTTCAAAACCACCTTTATGGTGTTTCCAGGCCATGTTATCGTCTTTGTTGTCTTCCTGTTGAGGGAACATGAGAATTTTCAGCCACCTTGATTTTGTGTCCTGTTTTCCTTGGCTCTGTTGATGTGTTGGCTTTGCCGTGTCCAGGTATTCCATGCTCCCTGTCGAGGGCACGCGGGTGTGTGCACAGTGATAAATCTTGAGTTTACAGGAGTCACCCTGGAAATTGGTTGCAAATCTTTCCCTTTTTTTTTTTTATTCCTTTAAAAAATCTAATGTTTCAGCGGTTTCTTTTTGTTTTAACGAAAGATTCCAGAAATACCTTGGGTGGGAATATGAACCACTTGGGAAATAAATCATCCTGGTGACTCCAGTTACCACCATGGGCGTGGTGGCACCTGAGGAGCACATTGGTGTGGTGCAGGTGTTTCACGTGGTGTGTGGCTCTTCTCTGGAGAGTGGCTTTGGAAGAGCCTTAGTTTGAGGTCCTGTTCTTGTGTCTTCATGAGAGCCAGTGCCCTTGAGGGGCCCTGGGATAGGGTTGGGCTGCAGGCTGGAGGAGCAGTGCAGATGGGTGGCTGAGAGAGCTGGGGGTGTCCACCTGGAGAAGAGAAAGCTCTGGGGATACCTCTGACCACCTTCCAGTGCCTAGTGGGGCTCCAACAGAGCTGGAGAGGGATTTTGGATAAGAGCCTGGAGTGACAGGACAAAGGGGAATGGCTTCCCACTGACAGCGGGGACTTTTAGATAAGATATTAAGAAGAAATTCTTTACTCAGAGGGTGATGAGGGCCTGGCACAGAAGCTGTGGCTGCCCCATCCCTGGAAGTGTCCAAGACCAGCTTGGACGGGACTTGGAGCACCCTGGGGTAGTGGGAAGTGTCCCTGCCCATGGCAGGAGGTGGGAATGAGATGATCTTCAAGGTGTCTACCAACCCAAAACCATCTGTGGATCAGCCAGCAGCCCTGAGCTGTGGATAACGCAGCACACTGGGTTTTTATAACAATGTATTTGCTGTCTGAACCCGACAGCAGCGTGACAAGGACGTTTGCTCTGGGAGATGTGCTCTATATTCCAGTGACCTTTTCCTCTGGACATCTTTAAATGCAGTAAATGTGGTGGTGTTTGGTGAATTTCAATCATGCCCTTGGCTTTAAGTGCAGTTTTGGTGTTATTTTTCATGGCGACTTGAAGTTTCTGTTTTGTGACATCTTGGGGCCAGGGCCGTGAGGTTGCAAGGTTGGGATGGAAGGGAAGTTGTAGGGGTGCAGCAGGAAGTGGTTTGGCTCTGGGAAGGGCCTGGGTTGCTCTGAAGGTGATGAGCTCATCAGCAGGAATGTAATGCAGGAGAGGTCAAAAAGCCCCTCCCGGCTTTTCCCGCTGGAGTTTGATCCCTGAGCTATTCCCGGGTAGTTCTCTGTTACCAGGCCCTGCTTTAAGTCTCAGTTAAACAAGGCACTTATTGTTGGTGCTCTCTAATTCCAAATGATGGTGGCTGGCAGCTTGCTGGGTCTGAGGGAAACAGATCTTGCAGCCCCAGAGTACTGATTTACACAGGGTTGTTGTTGGATATTCCCTCTTCGGGGCAGTTTCCCACATCATGCTCTGAGACCACTTTTCTCTCACCTCCTGAAGTAGAAGGATGGAGGGAGCACTGAGGGCTACAGAACAGATCAGTGCCAGAAATGGAGGGGGCTGTGAGTGAGGACATCTCAGCTGTGGGGGGCCCAAAGAGCTGAACTGACGTAAATCCAGACAGTTTCAGCTTGTGGGGAATTTTTCACTCGGTAACTTCCATTTCTTTTATCCAATAGGTCTTTTAAGGGCTGCAAAGCCTTTGTGATGGCTTGAAAAGTTCGTTTAATTCTACTTTTTTGTGCATGTGTGTGTACTTACTGAGTTCAAAGGCAGGAACTACCTTTTAAGAAATAAGAAAATATTTATTTTCCTGGCTGATGAAGTAGAAAACGAAGTGGATGTAGATAACTTCTGAAAAGTGGATACTTAGTTATTCATTTCTTCATCATTCATTATTCTGCATAATGCCAGATTTTCCTTGAGTGTGTCCTCTAGATTGAGCTGAGTGGCATGGAACAGTGTAGGTTGCTGGCATGCTTGGAGTGACTGAAATATTGGACAGGATATGGTGACGTTTGCACACTTTGAGAAGGAGGGAAACAAAAAGCGTGTTGGTTTTGGATCATTTGTGTAGTAAAGTACCTACTCAAGCTCCCTTGCAGCTGATGTAGGCAGAAAATGCCTTGTGCTAAGCAAAGCAGGCAGTCCTGGCCTATCCCTAAACTGGGAATTGCATAGGAAAGGAGGAGTTTCTTTTCCTTTATAAGAGTTGGTTCAGGTAAATGAGTTTTTCAGGGCAGGTGGGGACTGGATTTTCTCCCAAAGAGGTTTCACAGGTGCAACATTCAGGTGTGCTCACCTGATGTTTCTGTTGGACAGGCATTTAGTCTGAAACTGAATTAAAAATTCTCCCGTCCCATGGGATGCATGTTCCAGGATATAAATGTAACCTCCTGCTTTGATCTCCAGTCTTCTTCTAACAGGATTTTCTTTTTTGGAATTAGTCACCGCTGTGATCCCAGAGGACTCTGCCAGGAAGATGTGCCTGGTAATCCTTTAGTTGAACTCCTGAAGCTCACAGACCCTTTGAGAAAGCCTGGCAAGCTGGCACGAGGGTTGTTTTGCAAGAGCCTGGCTTCAGGAGTGGAACTGTCCTGAGATGTTTTCTCTGAGCTGTCCTGTCTCCGACTGCTTGTTTCCTCTCTTGCATAACTTTTCCAGCACAGGCTGATGGGTGGCTTACACAGATTTAAGATGATACTTCTAGGAAAAGGGGTCATCCTATTCCTGTGCATGTTCTGTTGTGACTGTGGGTGCGAGATCTTGGTCAGGGAGCCCACACACCTGGCAGAAGATTATTATTATTTTTATGGGGTTATTTTTCAGTTGGACGCAATCCCTGGCCCGTCCCGTGACTGCTGCTGTCAGCACTACACGTACAGTCAGGGCTGTCCTTTAAGGACAGTGCAAACTGGGATCTAAGTTTTCTGGGATTGCATAACTGTGTCCTCAGATGTGCCAGGGTGTACTGACAAACACAAACACGTGTGGGTATTTCTCCCTGGGACCACTTCTGTCGTCTTCCTCCCTTGCTGTTCCACAGACAGACACGACAGAGCTTGGAGGTTCACTTTGGATTTACAGGAATGAGCCAAGAGGAGTTATGGGGGAGGCACATGAGGAAGCAAAAATTCTTAAAATCCCTTGTGATAGGTCAAGCTTTAACCCTGAGATAAAGGTTGGTACTTTGGAGTTTGCAGTTTACACTCTGCTGCTCGGATGCTCTGATCCCACGGGACACTTCGTGCCGTTCATTAATGCTTGCAGGAGCATAAAGTCCTCGCAGCAGACTAAATTAAATGTCCTTTTCTAGTCGTGGGGAGCTCACACCATCGCTCCAGTGTCACAATGGCATCTGGTGTCTCTGTTTGGGCTTTGAGAGAACTTGACAAAGGGCTGAGTGTGACCGCGGGCTTTGGAGTGAAGCACCGGGTCATTACCCTTTTTGTCCCCCGATTCCCTTGGGGTGGGATCCAGGGCTGTGTGGTGGGCAGGGATCCAGTCCAGAAGATCTTACACATAGAAATATTCCAGGGAGGAACAGAAGAAATGCTTGAAGAGAAAAAAGAGAGAGCTGCTCTGACTGCGGGGTGAGAGATGGGAAGGGGGCAAATGGGAGGGAGGGTGGGGATGGGCTCCTGGTGATAACTGTCCCTGTGCTGTGGGATGTGAGAGGGGCTGTGTTGTTGGGAGGGCTGTGCTGGGGAGCTCCTGCTCCTGTGCCTGTCCTGGGAGTCCAGCTCTTTGTGTTCTCCCTGTAATGCTCGTCCTGGAGTGGAGGGAGAAGGTACTGTGTGGGAACGGGCAGCTGCTGCACATGGGGTCTTACAGTGTTTCAGTGTATGATGGGGATTTTAGGGAGGCTTGCATGCTCTGGGGCTGCTGCTGATGTCCTCTGTTGTCATATTTCTGGTACAAGGCAAGAGCTGCAGGGCTGGAAGGGACCTTAAGTTGTCTGATCTGACCTCCTGCCCCAAGGCTGGGTCAGATCTATCTAAACTTTCCCAGCAGATGTTTGTCCAACACAGTTGTTAAAAGCCTTCAATGATGGACTTTCCTCATCCTCCCTGGGAGATCCTTGGAAGTCCTTCATTGTTCTTGCCATTACCAAGATTTTCCTCATTTCTGACTTTGATTTCTTGTGCTGCAGTTGAGAATTGCTGCCCTCTTGCCCTTTTGTTACTGTACAGAGCGAGCTGTTCAGTCCTCTGGAGCTGCCTTTGGGAATCTCTGGGCCGTGTCTTCCTTGAGCTGCAGGGCCCAAAACTTGCCTGGAGTGCTTTGTCTGACACCTGCCTATACTGAGCCAGCAAACACCATTTTGTGACTCTCATGTAGACTTCTGGGGTGTGATGGGTGCATTTTACTTTTGGACAGAGCACTGATAATGTGTTTTGTCATGGAAGGTTTTATTTTGGCTTTGTTTCTTTACGCACTATAAAAACAAACATGAGCTCTTCTTCCTCGAGTGCTGTCTTTTCCACGGGGATGTATTCTGGATCTCTGACTGTTCCAGAAGAATTCCTCCCTGTTGTAAGGTGAAAGAAGTCCTTGCCAGCTGCCCTGACCAAGGCTTTCCCCATGATTAGCTCGATTACAGCTCAGCCATTGTGCTTTCCTGCTCTGACCTGCCAGCTGTAGCTCAGGAGTGACCTTTCCTTCTCCCTCCCTGCCGTGATTACACTCTGTGCATCTGGTTCTGTACCTCCTGTCCCTTTGTTTCCCTGAAGGATTCAGTTATTCATGCATTTCTAAAGCTGGTAAAACGTGGATGTGAAGATTATTCTGAGAGGTCGCACTCAAATATAAAACACGACAGGAAACATATCAGCACTAGAAGCGTTATGTGCGAAGCTAAACTCCTTCACTTCATTTTTTTGGGAAAAAAACCACCCTTGCCTGTGTGTATTGTTCAGGCATTTTCTCTGGATATGTTAACACCTCTTATACCTTTCAGTGGGAGAGAGTAGGAAGTGTGTGTGAAAGGTTTGTCTGCACACAGAGAGCCTTTGTCCCGAGACAACTGAAGAAGCTCTCACCAAAATGAAGGCTGGTCTGGACAGGTCTGAAACATCTTTTGGCATCGACTTGTGTTTATTGCTGTGGGAAGAGCAGGTGGGGAGGAGCAGTCTGGTTTTTGTTGTTTGAGCTATCAGGATGTATTTTTGAATCCTCAGTTTTCTTGCAGAGCTTTTGTATGATAACTTGTGTAATGTGAGTCCCCTGTTTCTCTTGTTCTCTTTCCAATTGCAGTGAAAGCTCTGATGTTTCATTCCTTACTTTTTTTCTCTGTCAGTTGCAGATACTGGGATCTTTAGTCACGTGGAAGGTATTTTATTGGCAGCTTTAGAGTCTGAAGAACTTGTTAGCACTGAACAGGTGTAGAGTGATGTAGACTCTTGGGGAAAATCCCTTTCCTAGTGCTCCTTGATAAAGATTTCTTGGAACTGAAGAGTAAGTGAAGTGGCACAGGAGATTTGAAGCTCTCTCATCTGACCTCCTGCTCCAGACAGGGCCAAGATCAAAGGTAGGTTTCTTGTGAATTTTTTTGGACCTCTTTTAGTCAAGAGTGGCAGGTTGATGCTGTGCTTAGTGCTCTCATGGTGAGGAATATTTCCCTCCTGTCTGATCAGTATTTCCCTCGCTGTCAGTCTTTCCCATTGTTTCTTGTCCTTTTGTTTGTGCCATCCAGTCTGGCTCCATCTGCTCAGTAAACCCCAGTTAAGGAGATGAAGACAGTAAGTGGATCCCCCACTGAGCACCATTTCTTCCCCAAGTTCAACAATCCCTGTTCCCTCATTCCCTTCTCATATGGGGTGTTCTGGTCTGTTGGCTGCTGCCTTTCCAGCTCAGTGATCCAAGCGAATTTGAACCACAGTCATGGAATCACAGGATGGTTTGGGTTGGAAGGGACCATAAAGACAATCTCATTCCACCCCCTGCCATGGACAGGGACACCTTCCACTGTACCAGAGTGCTCCAGCCCCATCCAGCCTGGCCTTGGACACTTCCAGGGATCCAGGGGCAGCCCCAGCTTCTCTGGGCACCCTGTGCCAGGGCCTCCCCACCCTCACAGGGAAGGATTTCTTCCCAATATCCCATCTATCCCTGCACTCTGTCAGTTTAAAGCTGTGTGTTTCACCCATCCAATCGTTATCTCTCCATTTTTCTATGTTGATAAGCCCTGGACTCTTGTTCTTTCCACGTACATTGATGGCCATTATCTTGTTTTCAAGCAGGGATTAAAGCCAGAGGGTTAAAGTCAGAGGAGCCAAACTCTGAATTTTCCTGCTGGATTTGGAAGGAGAGGTCTCCCCTCAGGCTGTGTCCTCCTTGCTTGCCTGGACTAGTCTGTTCTTAGGAACATTTCTGGCTTAAATGGATCCAGCTTAATCTCTCACCTGGTGTTTCTTACTTTTGTTGTTCTCCACAAGGTTCTCTCAGGTCTGCTGTTCCAAAAAGCACAGCAGTGAGCAGCTCGTGGCAGGACTTTGCAAGGCATAGCTGAATGCTTTCCATGGCTCATCCCTTGGGCTTTGCCTTCATGCACCTGCTGGACATTGTTGAACCTCACCATTTTACCTTGACCCTCTAAGAGCCTTTTCTGGAGTGTTGCTGAACAGGGAGTTGTTCCCCGTTTTTGTATTTGTACTTTTTTGGCTTCTCTTTCTTATTTCCTGTTGTTGATATTGGACCACTGCATGAAGATAATTTAGAAATTGAAATCTGTGCACCGTGGTGCTTGCAAATCCTCCCAGCTGAATCATCAGTTGGGTTTATGGCCATGCATTCCAGTCTGTCATCCAGAGTGGTAATGAAAATATTGCACAGCTCTTAATGCCTGGCTGGACCCGCTTTCCAGTGCCCTCCCAATTAGATAACAAACCCTTGATAATTAATGTTTCGAGAAGGATGTCATGCAGCCATTTCATGGTGATTACATCTCATTCGTGTTTCCTTAGGTGGGTCTTATGGGAATGTGATGTGAAACAGCATCTGATCTAATAAAGATTGCATTTCTGAATCTCCTTATCAATCCTGTACATTTTTTCCTGGTGATGCGCACATCCTTTATTGCTCCATAGATGTCTGATACTAGGAGGGACCTTAAAGGTGATGAGACCTGCCCCTGTCACACTGAAAGTTCAGCTGAGCAAGTCACACCAGACTCATCAGGAGTTTCATAACGGGACAGTTGTGACATGACAGCTCCCGGAGATCAAGAGGAAACAAACGTGATGTGTTTATGGATCCCAAACAAAATTAAACAATTACCTGAATCCAGTCTTCGGAGCAGCCTTTGAACGAACCCCAACCCTTTTTCTGCAAGGGCTGGGAACATAAAGAACGTGTCTAATCTGTGCTGATATCAGGCAGCAGTTATCAGTGCCTACGTGCTGTTACTCAGATCTTGTTAGCTGCCTAATTGGATAACGGGCAGGACACTTCACAACTGTATAAGTGTATTAAGCTTAATCTGCTCTGGAGCAGGGAGGGGAAGATGTGCTCAGTGACAAATGGACCCAAGAAGATGCACAGTGGGGCAGGGGTGTAAATATGGGGCTGTGTCCCCGTCACTTCAGTCCCAGTAACTTAGTGAGGCAGCAGCTCTGTGTGTCTGCAGCGCTTACATCAATACTGGAGTCCCAGAGCTGAGTTACAGCACTGTCAGACGTTGCCCGTGTTGACCAGGCAGCTTCACCTTCAAAAGCACACTTTTTCCAGTAGTTGAATCCCTTTCTAATTTCTTTTTAATAAAACGTGCTATAACTTAATCTCTGTTTTTAAATCCGATGTGATAGGACCAAGAGAAGCACCCTGTGTGTTTGTGTGACACCTGGCCTTTGCAGCACGTTCCTGGTCCTAAAGCTTGTTTCCAGTACATGCAGATGCCCAGTGGACAGGATCAGAAAGCTTCCACAGTTCTGCACATGGAGAGGAGAAGCTATTTGATTATTAAATACTCTTCCCTTTCTTTCCTGAGAAGATGCAGTTACTGCAGTTACCCAGTTTGAAACTTTTGGAGTGAGTTGCCTCTTTCCAAGGGTGCCATGAAAGCTAAGTCAGATTCTTGTAGAAGATGTGGATATGAGCACACTTCATGAGTTGTCACCACCTGTTCTATTCTCAGAAGGTATCTGCAGGGGACGTTTCTGGGTGCTAAAGGTGCATCTGCCAAGGGGATCTTTAGCTCAAGGTGATGGGAGAGTGCCTGTGTGAACTGTGTGCTCTCCATGAATTTTCTGGATTCCCTTGGGATTGATGGGAGTGTTTTCACAGAAACCTCAAGCTGAACCCAACTTTTGACTCTGTGTGAGGTGCTTACAGCTTTTTGTTCATTTCTTGCTTAACCTTGTGGGAAAAGTATCTTCACCTTGTGCTGTCCAGCATCTGCCTGTAGCTGGCAGGAAAGACAGGAGCCAACCTCTTAGTCTGTAAGTGTCTTAAGCAGATGTAAACTCCATTAAGTGTGTTTATCACCAAGCAGCTCACTTCCAGCTGTGCAAAGCACCTCATGGTTGGTTTGTGTGGGATGTACTGAGGATTCTCTGCTGCTTTGTCCTGACATCTGTGTTTGTTAAGCAAGGGTTAAGAGCGAGCCGCTTGTCTGTGTGAGGAAACTGTTCCACTGTACTGTGAGTTTAAAGCATGGTGACCTTCCCATGGAAAATGTTATTTAAGAACAGAACCCTTAAGTTGCTTTTGTTTTGGATGAAGGGAAGACACTGTGGGGTGTTTGGTCCATTTTGGTGTAGACAAACTCCCAAGTGGATGAACTAAAGAACAGTGATTGAATGCAGAATAATTTTTATAGTTACCCACACCTGATCTAGTGCCTGGACTAAAAGCATGATCAGCAGGGATAACCAGTATTTTTTCCAAAGGGCAGATCACATCTCAGCAACCATATTCCTGGGACAGGCTCTGGAGAGAGCCTGTGTCCTGGTTTTCCTTAGGTAGTCCCTTGGAGGCACTGCTGGGGGGTAGCTGCAGGTGACCCTTCCCTTCTATGCCTGGGTCATGCTGCAGCTGGAGGCACCCAGAAGAAATGAAGGAGAGTGGGCTGCTGCAGATGGTCTCCCCAAAGTGTTGGATGTGTTGATAGCGTGTTTTCTGTAGCAATAGACACCAATATTGCCTTTATCTCCCATCGAAATCTGCTGGGTATTGACGTGGACTCAATCCATCATCAACTTTGAGTCCGCCTCGACTTCAACCTGTTCTTATTAAAGGGTGAAGAATGCTCTGTCATAGACAGTTGATAAGGGAATTTAGAAACAGAAGTGCATATTAGACTGTCAGTAGCATTTTTTGCCCTCTTTATCTGGAGAAAAATAACAGCATGGGTTGTTTCCTTCTGCCTGCGTGGGCAATATCTAGACATGCCCAGTAGCCGCAGGATTGTTTCTCAAACCTGAGATAACCCTTAGGGTGGTCCTGTCTGGCCCCTGCCTGCTGCAGATCAAACCCAAACCCAGACAGGCAGGAATCAAAAGCAGAACACCTGCTTGGTTGGTCTCTAGTGTGTTCTTTCCAGAAAGTTTTAAAAATGTGTTTTTTCAGGAAAATGAGGGATTTGTGATGCCGCGGAGCACGGATGAGCTGTCCTTGTAGAGGGAGCCACGGTAGGATCTTGTCACTCTAGGTCTTCATTAGGGTCTTTAAGCTCTATTTTAGATTTCCTGAGCTTAAGTCGTAGAAGATCTGATGTCTGGAGTCAAGGCCTGGCCTGTGACAGGCAGTGCTTTGGAAAGCTGTGCAAAGATCCTCGTGTCTCTCCAAAGCAGTGCCCTGTATTTCAGAAAGGAACATTGTGAGTGAGGAGAACAAGTTTCAGATCACATGTTCCCCAGCAAATACTGTCCTTTCGATAGGAAGACTTGTTGGAGAATGTTAATTGAGTCCCTTTTTAAATGAAGGAGGCTTTGCTTCCTTCCCAAGTTTTCAAAACAAATTTTCCAAATACAGTGCCTATGTTTCATTCAAGTGTAAATCCTTTCTCTTTAACCTGGAAGTTATCCCAGAAAAAAAGCCTATCCATTCACTGCAGGACAGACCTTTGTGGTTGTAGGGGAAAAAAAAGAAGTGGATCAAATTGTCCAAACAGGAAGGGAATTAAGAAAAGCCTTTGCTGAGTGAGCGGAGCTCTCATTTCAGTCTAAATGGTGTCCTACAAATTCCACTTTACATCTCCATTGCTTTTGAAGCATCACACAATGATTGAGGTGTCTGCTAAATTTAGAAATGACAATTTTTTTCCTGCCAACATGTCAGCCTAGCTGGAGGGATTTCAGTGTGTAGTTATGGGATGGATGCAAGCGGTAATTTGAAATTTACTGGCTTGTTATCTCATCTGACTTGCACATAGCTCGGTGCTGGTGGGGATTTAATACCTTACACTGATTCCTTTTCATTCGAGGGCATTAATGGAAATGCTTTTCTGGCACAGCCAGGTGCTTGTGCTGTTTTACATTCGGTGAAGCTGAGGTACTGAAAGGATCAAGCGTGTTGTGCTGAATAAAACGAGTTCCCACCTAAACACGTTGAAATTGTGCTTTATTTTGAGCGAGTTATGGGTAGGACTGTCATTCTTTTGCTCCAGTCACATGGGAAGGCTGTGGAAGAAGAGATAAATCACAAGTGTCCCAGTTCACAGTTTCTACTGTTTACCATATGACAAATCTTCCTGCTCTGTGAAAAATCTCTTAGATCTAAAATATGTCTTTTTTTTTTTCTTTCCTCAGCCTGTGCTATTTAATTCTTCTCTTTCTGAGCAACATTTTATCTCAATTCTGTGAAGCTGTTTGAGGCACGCTTTCATGAGGAGGATCAATACTAAAGTAAACTTCCCTTTGTTTTGGTAAAATGTCTTGATTGTTGCAGAGAAGAAACGTTTTGAGTTCAGGTGTGTCGGGAGAAATGAAACGCACCTTGCAGCAGTGGTAATCCAAGGCTGAAGTGCATCCCGTGGCACTTCAGGCACCACTTTGCCTGCAAGGCACTTAGGAACCTCAAAGCACAAGAAGTCGACTGGAGGAGGTTTTCTGTTGGAATCTCCAGGCAAAATTTCGTCCTCGGGCTTTGTTTTGAAGTTTGTAACAAGATGGGAACGAAGGCAAAGGTGTCACTGGTGTGTTTTCATCTCTTTCCTCACCCACCCTTCTGTTTCTTGTCTTTGATTTTGTTTGACCTTTAAAGGTCCCTTGCAGCCCAAACTATTCTGTGAGTCCGTGATTCATGAGCTGTTTCTGCTCTCTGCTCCATTCCGCACTCAGGAGGAAAATCACTCAGCGTGGGGAATTGTTCCTGTTGCTTTACAGCAGGGATGTGGTCCTGTATAAGAGGTTTTCCATAGCAGTACTGCTTTCCTTTGGATATCTCCAGGTGACCTGAATGCAGACAGTGCACAGTGAGGAGAATGTCCTTGCTTTTGTACTGAAATATTTCTTATTGTTGTACGCAAACCCACGGGGAAAATTCCCGTCTTCTTCCAGGGAAGCTTTTAGTGGGACCAGACAGCCCATCTGCCAGCCATAACCCAACCTTCAGGATCTAGGGACCTGCTTCCCAGCCTGAATTCCCCTGCCCTGGGCTCTGTGCTGCTCCAGGGGCGTGTTTGTGCAGACAGCAGGATGGAGAAGGCTGCGTGAGTCGCAGTGTGCTGAGGCCAGCCCTGGGTACGTGTCTGCTGCCTCAAAGCTGGAACATGTGGTTTGTTTAATGCTCCAGCAAAGCATGAGCCCAGGGAAAGTCTCTTTGATACAGCTGCACCTGGAGAGACATATTTTTCCTGGAGTCACGTCTAGTCTGTTCCAGGCTGAAGTCCATCCAGTTACTGTGGGAGTGAATCCATGTGGTGTTTGGCTTTTCTAATTCTGGTTGTCTTCCCATAGTGTTGCTGTTGGATTTAATGATTTTCCCTGTGGCTTGAATGGTAAAGATGTGGTAACTGCTCGGGGATGGCTTAAAATCAAAGATTCAGTGTGGGTGTTGCTTTTAAGAAGAGAAGAAATAATGCTATTTTGAGAGCTGTGCTGCTATTTCAGGGCAGTTTGGTAGGTCTGGGTTCTGAGAAGTGGTGAGAAGAAATAATTGCCTTTGGGCTATCGTGTCTCATACGGTGTGTCCTGAAATGATCCTCATGTACACATTGAGCTGGAGCCAGTACTGAGCCTCTCTGCATGGGGATTTGTTCCCTGTCTCACCCTCCTGGTACAGAGGATGGGAGGAGAAGAAAAGATTCCTGTTGAAACTTTGCTCCCAAGCTTGCTGCAACGAATTTAAAACCCCAAACCACAGCAAATTCCCAAGTGTAATAGGGACAGCAGTGTTTATTTGACTGAGACACGATTGTGTTCTGAGTTGTGCAAACACAGGCATATTTCCTATTTAATTATGGCTCGTTTTATGAATTAAGATTCCCAAACAATTGGAGAGAGAAGGAGGGTGGAAGAGATAAGATCTCAAGGTTGTGCAGATGGGGTAGGGTACAGCTCTTTTTGGCAGCTGGAATATGACTTGTGCAGGAAACTTGTTTGCAGCATTGTTCTCTCAATTATGCCAGTGTTTTTAGCTTATAACCTTTTTTTCCCCCTGTAATTTACTGTCTGTCTTTCCTTCCTTTTACAGTCCTGAAACACCAAGCTTTGCTTCTGCCAGGAGCACAGGAGTGGCAAGTACCTCCCAATGCTCAGTGTGATTGAGGAGCTGGAAATAGGGGTCAGCCGAGCTGGAAATAGGGGGAAATTCCCACCATGGGTCCACCAGGGCCTGGCAAGCTTGCAAAGACACAGGAAAAGGCAGGCTGGTTTGGGACTGGTTGTTGCTTGTCCTGGTTAGTTCATCAACTCTGAGTTGTTCCTGAGCTGTCAACCCTTTGTCCTGTCAGAGGCTACCAGAACCAAACTGCATCTTGATGCACTGGTTTAGGGTCTGGCCAGCTGTTGATAGATCCCTGGTGGTCAGTAGGATTTGGAAACCAAAGGCACTGGAAGTTTTGGCGAGATCACAGTTTCTGTCACCAGAGTTAAGATGGGAATATCCCCTTCTCTGTGGCAGGTTGAATAGAACTGGTGTCCTCGTTCTCTCCAGCTTCTCCTGACACAGCAGGAGAGTGTTCTGGCAGTGAAAGCTGTCTCTGTGATGGGTACATACTGTGGGAAGCCTCCTGGGTAGGTGGGACCTTCTGCCTCTCTGCAACCTTCCGAAACAAGGGGATGCTGCTGTGCCAGCTACAGCACGTGCTTGTTCGGTCTGCAGGGGATTTGCAGAGCAGTGGATTTACTGGATTTGCCCAAGGAAAGTGCCAAAGCTGTGCTTTTTGTCACTGCTGTGGAACTCATTTTAGCTGTGTAATACTGTGGCCTCTGGCACATGAACTACATGTTACAGCTCTGATCTGGCTGGATGTGGGGGCAAGAGAAGCTGCATGGCCCAGACTACATTCTCAGCCCATTTCTCTGGGAATCACTTGAGGATGATGACTGCCTCCAGTGGGAGTTTGTGATGGTGGAGAGAATCCCCTAGTCCTTTATTTTATCCCCACACTGTAAATCAAGGTGCTGCTCCACTCTGCCAGGTGTATTCCTGGTAGCAGCTCCCTTCCCAGCTCCTCAGAGCTGGCAGAGCCTGCCACATTCTCCCGCTACCCTTCAGCCAGAGGAACACAATTATTTTCATTTCTTTTCCCTCAGATGAGGAGGATTTGAAAAACACATAATGGTGCATTTTATCAGCGAGTTTTAAATGGTGTGATTCATCCCCTGTGTTCTTGGCATGACGTTCCTTGGTTTATTTTTTTGGATATCCGTGCAGTTCTGTCAGTGCCAAGCACTGTATGGAAATGCCCCGTGGCAGACAACCTGCTCTGCCCATATGTTCCCTTTAAAAAAAAAACCCAGCTCATAATAGGAAGTCTTTATACTGCATGCCAAGACGCTTGGGGCTTGTTAAATATATTCTCCTTGTCAACAACTACCCAATTTTAAAAGTAGCCTTGGTGTGAATCAGCTTTGAACAAGTTCATTTGACTCAAGGGATATTTGCAGGCATTAAAACAAGTTGGATCACAGTGGTAAAAATGTGCAGTGGTTTCCTGATCAAAAGCACTATCCAGTGACCCATTTTTTGGTGTGTTTTGTTTTGTTTTAATCTCCTTCAAACCTCCAAAAGTGCAGAGATTTTCCCAGTTGGTGATTTTGGAGGATGGAGGAGATTTATTGGGGCGAGTGTTTCTGGGGACCACTCAGTGTGTTGCTGGGAAATCAAATGGCAAAGGAGGTGCCTGGTGCCTCCAGAGTAACAGGAAATCTTATCCTGGAACCTTTTCCACCATCTTTGCTGGTTGAGAGTTAATTATAGGATGTCAAATGTCATGGTTAAGGGTCTTTTCCAGCCTGAGTGGTTCTCTGAGTGCTGTGGTTTATTCTCTGTCTCCCCCTGCGTTTTTCCTGGATGATGGTGTTGTGGAAGGAGGCAAAGGGGATGGCTGTCTTAGATCATACTTGCAAAAAAATACTGTTTCTCAGAATATTTTTTGGTTGTTGTTGTTGTTGAAGAACTGAGACATTTCTGCTTCCCTTTCTGGGCCAGCAGTGTAGGACCACAGAGTGGTGCCGTGGTGGGAGCCTCTACTCTGCATAAGGTCTGATGGCCTCAGCTTTAATATCCACCAGCTTTGGGCTTCTTCTCATCCATAACTTTTGGAGTGGTTTACAGAGTTCGTTATTTGTTTTGTGTGTACTGAAGAAGCACAGCTTCTTCCCAGCTTGGGAAAGGGAGACAATTTAGTATGGCCCCTTCTCTGTCTCTCCTGAGGTGAGGGGAGGGGATATTCCTGGAAGTGTGGGGTAAATGAAGTTAAGGCTTGGTAAGGTCAACTGCTCAGAGTAGAGGAGACCTGAGTTTGCACAGGCAAGGGTTAATGCTGTGTTTCCCTGTCTCTTTTGGGATGTGTCCAGAGGAAGAAGAGCACAGAGCCAGCCTGAAAGTCCCTGTTGCCTTCAAAAAACCGATGCTGAGGAGGTTTGGGGAGCGAGGCTGCAAGTTTGGTGTGGGAAAAGGGAAGCATTTTGGCATGCTGCTGTCCAAGAGTCCACGTGGTGTGTCATTAATGCCTTTCCTTCCTTGATGTCTGATCCAGCCTGCACTCCCTGTGTGTCAGTCACCCAGCTGGGTCAGTAATTTGTAAATGGAGCTGGTAGATGCTGATGTAAGATCAACATTTTCAGTGCCTCGAGCCACGCTTGATGGCTTGGGCTTTTACAGGGATAAATTGCTGTGGATGGTAGCATTTATCTTCAATTCAAACTTGTTTTTCTCTCACAGCCACCCTTATAAATTCCAGCAGCTCTCGGGAAGTCAAACCAGTTCAGGATCTGCCTGTGGAAATGAAAGGCAGGACATGAGCTGCTTGTTGGCACAGGAGTGCTGGCTTGTTTTTGTGAGTCTGGGCTCCTTGTACCACCACGGTGAGAAAGATGAACGTGGTCATCTCTCCATCACCAGGGCTGGTGGGCAGGGCTGAGGCACGCAGGATAAATGGTGTGGGATGCAGTAGAGAGGGTGCTGCAGAGATGATGGAGATGTTCCTCTCAAAACCTCCTTGTGACCAGGCAGGATTGCTCAGTCAGGCTCACGTGTCCTCATGCAGCATCTGCAAGGATCCTCGCTCTGGTCAGGCAGGAAGAGGTGATGGGGGGGGATGAAGTCTCACTGATAGAGAAAGCAGGAATTTTACATCTGTCTCCTTTGTTTCAAGTGCTGGAAAACACTGTTCAAGGAGACCGTGCTGGTGATGGTCCTGCTTGGAGCAGCAGGTTGGAGTAGAACCTTTCTGACCCACACTTCAGTCGCTGTGAGCTGTCAGAACAGGTCTCCTCTGCCCACGCCTGGCAGCTGCCTGCAAAAGAGGGGAGCGGAACTGGGCTGGGGCCGAGTGACTCGTTCCAGCTGCTGCATCCACCTGGCAGACCTGTTCAGACTAAAACCCTGGCTTGGGTAAAGCCTGAGCACGAGGCCGACGAGGAAGTGCCACTCTGCAGGTGGTTTCAGCCCAGCAGCTGGAGGTGAGCTGCCAGCATGTGCAGGTGTAACATGAGCTAACCTTGATCCCAGTGGCGCTGTACTGTCAGTGTTTATGAGCTTGGGAAGGGCTCTGGCAAGCACAGAGAAGGCTGTGGACCATCACCCTGCTCCTGCAGCTCTGCAGGTAGCTGAGTAAACAAGGTGTGTCTGCTTCCAGTGCCATAAAGCTCCCGTGGAGCCACAGATGCAGCTGGCCCGGGCTGGTGTTTGCACAACGCCTGTACAAAGGCAGTCTGGAACAGCAGGCTGGTGTCACCCCTGTGTCTGACTGACGTGGAGGGCTTGGGACGATTAATAACACTCCTGCCTTCTCTTGAAAGGGTGTAAATGGTGATTTTGAAAAGGGCTGAGAGTTTGACGTGCAGCCTGCTGGGTTAAAAAGGAGGGAGAAGGTAAAAAGAGGCACATCTTCCAGTTTGACATGTTTGCATCATGGAGAGCTTGGAAAGAGCTTCTTGAAATAACAGGCAGTGAGGATTAATGTGCTCGTGTCTGAGAAGACTGATGAAAGGGGGAAAGAGGGAGAAGTTACAAAATGCTTGTTTGTTGTGCCAGGAGCTGTGGAGAGCCACAGCTCACAGCGCTGGGAGGCACTGACAGGCAGTGCTGGAGCCAGCCCAGAAATCCCTTTCACTTCAGTTCTGTATCTGCTCAGAGATATGATCTGTCCTGACCTGTGCTCAGGGAACAGCCTGAGTCTGACGCCTGTAAAGGTGTTAAAGGAGATAAAATTGCTCCAACCAGACTAATCCTTCCAAGCACTTCTCCCTCAGCTTAGGGGAAAAGTGCATTAGAGATGATGATTGAAAATTTTGTTATTGCAGTTATTTAGGTGAGGGTTACTCACTACAATCATGCACTTGCTCAGTACCAGTAGTGCTGGGCTGTGTAGTGAGGTAATGGCCTAACAACTGGAGTGTCTTTACATGTGCTGAATAAGTCGCCTTTCTGCTTCTGTTGTGGAGTTTTTGCATTTTGGCTCAGCTACCAGTGCTTTCAGATAAGCACTTTTCCTTGTGCAGCTGATGAAATAATAGAGGTTATTACATCTGTTGAAAAAAGGCTTTTGAAACTCTGGATGAAAACATTTGCTGGTATTATTTTTTTCTTTTTTTTTTAACTCTTTTCATCTTGGTAGATTCCTAAGGTGCAAAGACCACAAAATTTTGTTCTGCCATTCAAACCTGGCCATCCCCATTGAATGGGCAGAATAATCCCAGCACCACAGCCCGGTCTTGTGGTGGGACTGGAGTATAAATGTTTATTACAGATTGGATCCCGAGTTGAAAGCTTCAATCAATATCCTCTCTGTCTTTAGTGAAAAGTATTTCAACAGCTGATCAGTGTCATTGTTAAAATTAGATACTTTATTTTTGTTGTGATTTTTTTTTTCTAGCTTCTGCTCTTGGTTTCTCAATCTCACTTTGTCTCTGCTTAGATTGAATTAATTTGGTGTCACATTTTCTCTGTAAACACTTTCAGGCTGTGATGACAAACCTGCATTATAAACACATGTGTGTGCAGTGCCCCTTCATGTGTTGATAGTATTTTGAATAGCTGCACTTAAAATAATGAGAAAATAGTAGTGTGTTTATTTCTCATGCTTCCATTTAGTCTTTCAGCTGACTCTTGTTGCTTTTATCCGAGTTCCTTTCAAACACATGCAATATCCTTGCTTAGGTTTCTGATTAGGGATGATGCTTAGTTCTCATCAAATAAAAACCTACAGGGAATAAAGTGATTCTGGTAAATTTTGCTGCTGGTCTGTGCGGTCAGCAGGGAATTTGTTTGTGTTGATGATGCATTTCTCACCCTCCAGACTGGCTGTTACACATGTTAATGTGAAGGCTGTTGCTTCAACATGATTTAAGAGCATTCAGAAAGGTCAGGTGATTGTTTTAGACTGTCTATAAGCTCCCTTTCAGCTTGGCCGTCCTGAGACAGGAATGCCAGAGGTCAGCAGGGTGGATTGCTCCTCCTCTCCGTTCCCTGGAAGGCTGTGGGCAGCAGATGCAAGCTGAACACCTGAAATAATGACAGGGCTGAGATGGGTCCCGCTGGCATCACCCTGAATTTGGTCTGTGGAATGCCAGGAGCTCCCAGCTCATGGGTAAATGACAACCTGCTGTGTGATACAGAGTCTGAAGGAAGGTCACTTTTTAAAGATTAACCAATCCTGGTGGAAAACCCCAAACAAACCCCAAAATCCCAACCAAACATCATCTAAGCCTTCATGTACACAAGCCTTGTTTTCAGAGCATTGCCTTGCCCAAATCTTTGTGTCACCACGGCTACAACAATGCTACCACAGGAGTAGTTGGGTGAGCTAAGAATAGCAGATTTCCTTGAGAAATGCTTTTGTTTATTTTGGTTTTCTATTTTTAAATAGTTGGAGCCTTAGCGACCTTTTTCTGAAGGGTCCTAGAAGAATTGCCTGGTCAGAGAGTATTGTTGTAATAAGGAGGGCACTTGTGAACTGCCTTAATTCTCTGGCTTCTTCCTTGTGACCTGCAAGGTTTTACTGGCAAAATAATGGGGAAAAAAATATCATGGAGTTGTCACTCCTCTGAACTTCTCGTAGCTGAGATCAGTGGAGATGAAGAGGTGGGAAACTCAGAGGATTGAAGGGTACAAATGCCAGGAATGGAAACCCATGATTCTGGTTTGGTAGAATGATGCCCATCTTAGAAGATATATTTTTGCGAAGGTTTGTGTGCTGGGAAACAGCAGTTATGCTCAGGACTTTTTGTTTTTTTTTTTTTTTTTTTTTGAGGGGGTTTGGTTTTAGGGATTTTTTTAAAGGTGGGGTTTTTTTTGAGTGAAGGAAATGGACAGGAGTGAGAGGGGATGAATAGAGGGTAATTTCTCCTAAGGAGTCAGGGACACAATGGTGATAGAGACTGAGAAAAGGGGGCAAGTGTGGAAAAAGAAGTGATTAAAACATCCTGAGTGACACAATTACATGCACAAGAGCTAAGAGGATCAAAGCTGCGTATTTTAGACAAAAGGAAGATGAGTATTTGGATGTTTTCTTGTTGTGGGTAACCAGTCCCTGTTGGCTGTCTCACAGGAATGCTGCAAGTGAGACAAAGCTAGGGAATTTTGCTTTGGGTGAAGCTGTGATTTAGTGCTACCCTTGGTCTTAGATGGACACAAAGTTAAATTACAGTCTGAGAGAGATTCACAGCACAACAGCCAACACACTTCTCACCCTGTGATTAAAAGAGAAAAGAAAAAAACAAAATAAAAAAGAAACACCCCTTTTTGGCAATGAAGAAGAAGTAAAAAGCCAAACAATCTTTGTGTCAGAGGACCTGGTAGTATCCACTGGCCCGAGCCCTGTTGGCTTGGCAGGTGCTGAAGGGAGAGCACTGCACACAATGGGCTGTGTTTTGTGTCCTTGTCTCACTCATGAGCCTACCAGAGGGAATAATTGATACAGAAATAAGGTGTAGTGGGGGCTTCCTATATTTATATCTTCATTCCACAGTGGAATGTGGATCCTGGTTGGAAAGCTCAAGCTTTTGCTAAATTGTAATTGCCTTTCTCTGCTGATCATATGGTAGAGGTTGTTGGCTAATTAAGGTTGGGTTCCAAATCAGGGTTCAAATCAGGTTTGTACACACAAAATACCCTGTTATTTTCTCATCTGTCTAGACAGGTCACCTAATCCAGTATTAAAATGCTGAAACAGGAGGGAAAACATTTTCTTGGAGCTTTCATGTGAAGAATTCAGAGGGGCTTGCCAAAGCCAGGATTAGGGAAGCTGTGCTTAAGAACTGAGCTAAACCCCTTCAATTCCTACTGGGTATAGATGGCAGAAAAGATGTTTCTTTACCGTGGCAATGAAAATAAATGGATCAAAGTGTTATCAGGAGAATAAGAAGTGGAGAGGGTTGTAGAATGTCTGTGGGAAGGAGTTCTCCCCATCTCTTCTGCCCTAGTGAGACCCCACTTGCAGTGCTGGGATCCCCTACATCAGAAAGATGTGGAGCTGCTGGAGCCTGTCCAGAGGAGGCCACAGAGATGCTCCAAGGGCTGCAGCCCCTCTGCTCTGGAGCCAGGCTGGGAGAGCTGAGGGTGCTCACCTGGAGAAGAGAAAGCTCCAGGGAGAGCTCAGAGCCCCTTCCAGGGCCTAAAGGGGGCTTACAAAAAGAGGGAGAGCAACTTTTTACACAGGCAGACAGTGACAGGAGAAGGAGAGAACAGTTTTAAACTAAAGAGAGCTTTAGGTTGGACATTAGGATGAAGGTCTTACCTGTGAGGGTGAGGAGGCCCTGGCACAGGGTGCCCAGAGAAGCTGTGGCTGCCCCATGCCTGGAAGTGTCCACAGCCAGGTTGGGCTCAGAGCAACCTGGGATAGTGGAAGGTGTCACTGCCCATGGCAGGGGGTGGGAATGGGATGAGCTTGAAGGTCCCATCCATCAGAATTGTGTGATGTGAGTTCTGTTGGGCTGTGGCCGTTGGGACCGGCTGCAGAGGCAGTTGGAGCTGATGCGAGGCCGGTTGGGACACGCTGCAGTGGCAGAATCAGAGTTTGCACACACTGTGCAAATCCCTCTTGCAGGTGAGTCCACAGAAGGGTGGATTGAGCTGAAGCTGTTCCAGTTGAAACGAAGCATTTTCGAAATAGTTGTCAGAGCTCCAGTGGGATCACTCTCCTCTTCATACCACTGCCTAAATCACTGCAGTCTGGTGTCAGCTCCCTTACAGAGAGTGGATATTACTCGGTCAACATGCATAAATTCTGTAAAATCCTGGAGAAGAAGGGACTCTCCAAATGAAACTGCTGTTTGGTTCGTGCTTCATTAGTTCCTGTGATCATACACTGCAGTAGGCCAGCAGTGTTTTAAGTTGACCCTTCTGGTGATGGAAGAGAGGAGTAGGAATCTTTGTCAGTGGCCAGATGCTGGGAGAATTGAGGAAGAACTCAGAATGGATATCCAGCAGCTTGGCAACAGGTAGAGGCAGCACGCTAGTAGCTCCTTGGATATCTCTGTTCTGCGTTTGGGGAGGGAGGAGGGGGAGGCTAGGAGTTGTGTGTGTGCTTTATCCAAACCACTGGGCACCAGCTGATTACAGGGCTGATGGATCCTGGGCTGTGTTTATCCTTTGCAAGTTGGGCCTGATGTCAGCTCAGGTCTGGAGGGGTAGGAATCTCTGTACCCTGTTCTTTGTGCCCTTGAGGGTGGGTGTGAACCCCCCAGAACCAGGGAAGTACACTCTGGCTTTTGTGAATAAAGACATCCTGCACTGCTCATCACTGATCAGGGTTTAGCCTTAACCATGGGCTCAGGCTACTGAGTCCCACCGACTCAAATGATGTGATGGGACCTGAGAGCTAAGGGTAGACAGCAGTAAAAAGATGGCTTCTGGGAGTTTGCAAAGGAAAACAGAGTCCTGCTTGGAGGAGCAGTGGAATATATTGGGTAGGTAGAGGTAGATTTGGACTAGTCAGGACTGGTGTGGGTTTGAACCTCTCCTCATCTAAGCCTGAGGCTGACCCTGATGTGGCAGGACAGTGGTGGCTCCAAGGGCTGCATTTTGTGAGTGTTTGAACTGGCCCTTTGGTTGACTTTTATCACTTGGAGCATTTTGCTGTCTGTCCCATTTCTCTAATGGCTGGTTTGAGATCCGATCTCTGTGCTTTGAGCTAAATCCTCTTTACCTCATCCCCTACTTAGAGGATCTGAAATTTAGGCTCTGTGGCTGCCACAGTGGCAAAGTGGAGCCTCATTGCTGGGTTGTGGAGCTTGTCAGCACTGGGGACGTGGTTCTCTTTCTTTTTAAAGTCTTCACCAAAATTACCACTTTTAGAGGTTATATAAAAGGATGGGAGTTTGAAAGTCCTTTGACTTGTTTGGAAATAGTCTACATGGCATGAAAGGGTGGAGATTTCTGGAGTTCTTGGTGCTCCAGGCTAAAAAGTTGTTTCTCATCCCAGCTTGACCTCAGTTACCCTTTCTTTGCATCCCATGTTGAAGGCTGGGTCTAATTCACCAAGTTTTTCTTTTCCACTGGACTTTTTACTTTTCCACCCTTTTAACTGCAGAGGACGAGCTGGATCTGAGCTCCCTGAACACACCTGTCTGCTTCCTCCCGCAGGTTCCTTAGAAAGAGAGCTTGGACGGCATGCAAAGTTGTGAAATATCTGCAGACAGCACGGATGATCCTCTTAGTAGTGGCCTACGGAGAAAGCGACAGCCTCGAATAGTCGTGATCGGTGCTGGGCTCGCGGGCCTGTCGGCAGCCAAGGCGCTCCTGGAAAGCGGATTCACGGATGTAACTGTCCTTGAGGCGACCGACCGCATCGGGGGCCGCGTGCAGAGCGTCCAACTCGGTGAGAACAGCGCCTGCCGGGGGCTGGTGCTGGGCTTTGTGGGGCCGTGAGGTCGCATTAACCTTGGAAATGGGACCACGCGCGGGTGCAAAATTGTTTGAGGTGTGGCGGTGTCAGGAGTGTAAATATATGAATCCTTCGATTCCTTTTGGGATGGGTGGGTGATTCTGTGCTGTCTCGTGCCTCGGTTCTGACCCAGGGCTGCTCCAAACCTGTGTTTCCGTGAAATAAAAGATTGGGGTGATTGTTTTTGCTCGCCCAGGAAGAGCTCTGTGTAGTAGGTTTGTGATTGAGTAACTGTACGCAGACGGTTTTCCCCCAGGTTTCCCAGCTTGACTCTTTCCCAGGAGCAGCCAGTAAATCTCCAGGCTGTTGAGGGCTGTTTCTCAGGGCTCAGAGCCCTTGGAAAGGGGAAATCCCGAGCTGTTCTGCTTCACAAACAGCCCCATTCATTTCCCTAGAACTAATTTGCTGTCTGGGGCACTACCCACAGGAAATCAGGCTGCTGGAACAACCTCTTCCATGTATCCCTTCATCCTGATTTGCAGCTTTCCTACCTCTGCATCCTCCTTTCTCAGGGTGTAATAAAGGTGCAAACTCCGGATATTTGAATCCCAGGTCAATTTTGAAATCTCTACGTGCAAAACTCCTGGAACAAACATTGCCCTTCGCAGCACAGGAGTCAATGAAGCTGTCCCTGGTATCCAGAAGGGCATTGCTTGTCTCTTCTCTGCAGGCGGCATAAAGCTCTCTGCTTTTCCTGAATTCCTTTCCTGATTTCAGTTAACTAATTCTGTTACTGATCCCACTCTGGATATTACCTTTGGCCTCTTGCTGCTCTGCTTTCTTTTTATTTCTCAGGTGCTTGCATCACTTACTGTGTATTACTCGATAAACTCACCACAGTAAATAAACAGCAGCCTCCTGTGAACTTGCAGAAGGGAAACCAATGGAAAGGCAGTCGGGAAAATCTGATCTCCAGGGGTTTGGGTAGGGCACTTTGCATTCTGCTGAGACTTGGCATAGAGGTTAGGATGGGAAGTGTGTCCTTTACTCACAATCTACTGTATTAAAAATATCCTGGATCATGCCTGTGAGAGGAGGGAAGTGTGAAAGAGCTGAAATCTTCGGGAAGCAACAGATCATTCTGCCAGTGCACCTGTGAAATAGTTTTGGTGTTTTAGTATGGAGACTGATTCTTTAGCTTTGCCCACCTTCACACATCTTTGTCTCTGCTGAGATTCCACCTCCTGCTCATTAACACCTCTTAATTAACAGAGAGGAGAGCAGGTGTTTCAGTATGGAAGAGGTCTCAGAGTTTGTAGATGTAGCTGTTATTTGCAGAGCAGAGGCTGGCATCCAAAGTCTTAGTCTTTTAATAATTTTTTTAAAACTACGAACTGTCTTTTCTTCTGCAAGCTCTCAAGGTTGCCCTGTGTGGGTGTGGGCTGCAGTTCTCTCCCAGGGTGGGTCCATGTTCAGGCTCTGGTCTCTCCCCTGTCTGCACACTTGACTACAGATCTGATTTAAATCTTCATCAGAGCTACTAATTAGGAAGGAGCTTCCTTCCCTGTGAAGGTGCTGAGGCCCTGGCGCAGGGTCCCCGGAGAAGCTGTGGCTGCCCCTGGATCCCTGGGAGTGCCCAAGGCCAGGCTGGACAGGGCTTGGAGCAACCTGGATAGTGGAAGGTGTCCCTGCTCATGGCAGGGGGTGGGAATGAGATAAGCTTTAAGGTTCCTTCCACCCCCCAAACCATTCTGTGGTAACCTTCTCAGGGTTATATCTGAATCCTTCCCCTCACTGAGCCACTTGTCTTGTAGGGGACAGCATTTTCCCTCAGGAGCACAGGCTGTTGCTTCTCAGCCCAGGGGATAATTTGGATATTCAGAGGTTTGGTTCTAGCACAGGTGAGGCAGAGGGTTTGTGTGTTTGTGCATTGTGTGTTTCCTGCATGGCCTATAACATCTGTATCCACTGCAGCTATTTCACAACAGGATACCCCAAAAATGGCCAGGGCTGCAAAGAAAAATGTGAAAGTTGCCATCCCTATCCAGGAGGCTTGATGCACAATCTGTGTGTTTCTCTGGTTTTTTTGTTGTATTGGATGTTTCACTCCAAATAGATTAATATTGAACCTAAAATCCTTTAAGGCCCTGAAAGTAAATTGGCTGTCTCTGTTTAAAAGGATCTTATTTAATTTTACACTTTAAAATAATTAATCATTTAACTTACACCTGGTAAGAAGTGGCTTATCTGCTTGGTAGTGGTGATAGTGAGCTTGAATATTACAGGCAAGAATTAGTTTTTAATTTGTTGGTATTTGATTATGTTCCACACAGCTGAACAGGGAAACAGGAGAACTTGGAATGCACCATCACTGTTACCCAGCACTAAGGCAGCAGCAGGAGCTGCTGGCAAATTGTTTCCTTTCAAAGATCAGGTGTCTCCAGCAGGATTGTTGTGCAGCAGGGAGCAAGCTCCTGCCCTAGAGCAGGAGGCAGCATTCCTGCTGCTGCTCGGCATGGGCTGAGTTGCAGGAGGATTGCATTAACCAGGGGACTTCCACTGCAATATTGATGAGCTCTCCACCTCTGGCTGCCAGTGTTCAGTCATTTCCACCTCTCTGGGTGTCTTGGGATGTGTTGGAGTCTGTGGGACCTGAAATATTCCCATTTGTGTGTTGGTGCTGCTCTCTGAAGTGGGTGCTGTGGTTTAGAAACCTTGTGCTGGATTGCAGGTTTTGAAGGGCACTCAGCACAGTTCTTACTGAGAAAGGGGCTGCTTGGAAAAGGAGATCCATGGAGCTTCCCTCAGAGGCAGGGACTCAGCCAGGGAACAGCATTCCTTGGAGCTTTCACCCTTTAAACCTGACTGCAGCACAGCTCAGTGCTGCAGTGCCTCTCTGGCTGAGCATACATTTACATGTTAAACAGCAAATGATAGCTGGGAGCTGCACCATCCTTTCTTCATCAAGCAGGATCCTATTAACTATCCCGCTTCATCAGGCATTCCCACACTGCTGTGGGGATGCTGGGAGATGCCCAGCTCTGTCAGACTTTAAACCAGCTTTGGACTTCTGAGAATCTGTCAAAAAGAGTGGGGAAGACACGACCCAAGCTTTTTTTTAGCACCTTCTTTCAGCTGCTGAGCATCTCCCTGTGCTCTCAGCCCAGTCTGGCAGTGCTGGGTTTGGAGGGGTACAAAGCCCTGGTACAAATCCCGATAGTTTTAAAGGATGGGGAGAGTGGGGCTGACCAGACTCTGTGTTTTTCAAGTAGAGAGTACAGGTGATGAAATCAAAATGCTTTTGGTGTTTAGCCTGACAGTGCATCTTTTTAAAGAACCTGCTATATAAATCTCCAAGGGCATAAATAATAAAATTCAGCCTCTTCACTCATTTGAGGAATGGAAATGCATGTTTTATTGCAGTTAATCTGAGGTGTATTTGTGAATAACAACCATTTTTAGTCACAGGACAAGGTTCAGTGTTCAGGCCAATGTTGCTATCCAGATTTTCCTGCATCTCCCTGCTGGCAACAACTGTGGTAAGAACTGGGAACTGAGAAGGGCAGAATTTCTCCTTAAGTATCACAGGTGTGTCACTGGGATGGATCTTTATTGCAACATCCCATCCTTCTGGCAATATCCTAGCCTGTATCCCAAAGGACCAGTCTGAAGAATGCTGGCATGGTGTCTGACAGAGAAAACTCCCCTAAGAGATGTTCAAACATGTGTTGTCCTTGGGCAATCCTGCTTTTGCACCTTTTATTCAGGGTTGAGCGTGAGAAGCTGTCAGGAAAACAGGCTTCCATAACCAGTCTGCTTGGCTTCCTCTCCTGCAGGGCATGCCACTTTTGAGCTGGGAGCTACGTGGATTCATGGTTCACATGGAAACCCAGTCTATCATCTAGCAGAAGACAATGGTTTGCTTGAAGAGACCACTGACAGCGAGAGGAGCGTTGGGCGGATCAGCCTTTACTCCAAGAATGGGGTGGCTTATCACCTCACCAACAACGGGCAGAGGATCCCGAAAGATGTGGTTGAAGAATTCAGTGATTTATACAACGAGGTTGGTGTCCAGCTGCTTTGTCAGGTGGTAGGTTTGCCTGGAACACTGAGATCCCTTGGCAGTCAGAACGTTCCAGGATAAAGGTAGAAAAACAGTGATGTCTTTAATTTCTCTGGAAAAAAAGAATCAACGCTAAGTTTTCTGTTATCTGCTTCGCTGCAGCCCATTTCTCCCTGATGTGGGATTAACTCTCTGTGGTGAGGAATAACAATCTTTCCATGTTTGTCATCCAGTTAATCACTTCCAGCAACTATTTCTGGGGAGATCCAGTCATTTTCTGGAGAAAGTTGCTACTTAATTAAAAGAGTAGAAGAAGGATCAAATTGAAAAACAAATTAGAAGGCAAAACCATAGTAACAACCAGCTAAATATTGTATCCCTGTGACTTTTTATTGGTTATAAATACCATGGAGTGCTGTGTGGTGTGCCAAAGTCAGTGCAGTGTCATAGGAATTTTAAGTTTCCTTGCATCAGAAGGAAAGGAACATCTTTTCAGGGAGATTCAGGCCAGCATGAGCTTCAGCTGAAGGTTTTTTTAACTCTTTTGCTTGCCAAAGTTAATTATAATTATTCCCCACATTTTTTTCATGTCGCTTATGAAATACATTTTAGAGGGGTCAGTGCAGACTGTCTGGCCCTGCAGGTAATGTGATCCCTCAGTGGGTTGTATAAAATGGAACAAAACATGAGTGTTTTCATCAGGCTGTAGCCATGCCTAAAACCTTCAGATTTTCATCTGACAGCAAACTTCAGTATTTGACTCTTGGCTGAACACTCACTAGATTCAGGTTACTCTTGCATACTTCGTTTAAAAAAATGTCTGGGAGTATTAGAAAAGTCACTGTAGCCTGTAAAGAATTATCAGAAATTGTGTGGGGAGCAGTAAAGGGGATTGTTTTTCATTTGAAAAGATTTTTGGCACTGTCCTGTGTCTCTGAACTGGAATTGGTGATGGGATGGCACAAAATCATTTCAGTTTTAGAGAGGAGTAGTAGGAATTTCAAAGAAACCTCGTTGTGGGAAGGATTTAGCAACCTGTAGACAACATCTTGGACAAATCCAGGTGGATATAATTCATCTGAACAATTTTTCATATTGCTGGATTAAAAAAAGAATGAGAATTTTTTCCAGGCAGGAAAAAAAGACAGGTGAGATGTGTGTGGAGGAAGATTAACAGCAACTGGGGCTCGGAAGAGAGTAAATGAAAATACTGCAGTGAGCAGCATTATTTATGTAAATGGAACGCTGCCAAACTGCATGCAGGGCTCGGTGATGATCCTGTCTGGAAGATGATAGGAAAATCTCCAGCGAAGGGAGGGCAGACTCCGAAATGAGAAGGGAATTCACAGATGAGAGCCACTCAGCTCTGAGATAAACCCGGTAAGATGAAGGCGGTAACAAGGTACTGGTGTTTTAGAAATGATTCATTTGGTAAATCTACCCTTTCTTTTAAAGAGGAGAGAAAGGGGCAGCCCGTGACATGAGAGAACAGCACATTAAAAGTTAATCTTCTTTACACAACACCTAATTAGCTTATCATTGCCACAGGATATCTTTATCGCTAGGAGACCGAAAAGGCTTTCACATTTATGGCCTGTAAAAATGTCTGCAGCCACTCGTGGTGATAAAAAAATATGTGAGGGACAGCTGGAGCCAAGCAGGGGACATCAGCCAGCCCTTTAATTGCTCTTGCTGGGAGGGGATTTCTCTGTCTTCCTCCAAAGCCTGCTGGAATTTCTTGCAGGGGCAGCTCATGGCTTTGTTGATCTGCTTGTCCCAACCTCTTTGGGGTGCCAGGCTGGAGGATCTGTAGTGATTTGAGACATTTGGCTGTGGTTTATTCCCTGCTCTGCATAGGGAGAGTGGGAATTCAGGTGAGCTGTGTGATCTGATGAAAATACCCAGGTAAAGTGGCTGTAGGAAATACAAGTGCCCTTGGAGGGTGGGCAGCCAGGAGCGTGTGCAGCAGGCGTGTGGCTCTGGGGACATTTTCCTCTGCATAAAGTGCAGGTTTGTGTGTGTGGTTTGTGTTTTGTTGTGTCCCCCACTTCCCCAGCATTACTGTGAGGGTGGGGAGGCCCTGGCACAGGCTGCCTGGAGAAGCCGTGGCTGTTCCATCCCTGGAAGTGTCCAAGGCCAGGTTGGATGTGGCTTGGATCAATTTGGTCTAACGGAAGGTGTCCGTGCCCATGGTAGGCGAGGTTAGAGCAGTACTGTCCTTAATGTCCCTTCCAACCCAAACCATTCTGTGATTCTGTGGGGTTTTTTAGCATGTTCATTAGAGGTTTTTTTTTTTTTTTGGCCAAAGTTTTGTTGCTTTAACTGGTGGTGAAATGAATGCTGGAGGAACAGCAGGATCTGGGTTTTTTTTTGGAGGCAAGTTTTTTGAGTGGTTTTGTTGAAGCATCTTGAGGTTGTCCAGGATAAAAAGCCATCTTACAGATCACAAAATCCTGAGGTCAGGGTCTTCTCTTGTCTCATAGGAGCTCCCAGGCCCTCCTCAGGTTATTATTAGGAATCTCACCATCATCTCATCTCATCCGTTTAGAAGGGGCTGAGATAGCAAAGGCTGTGACACACCCTGTCCTGAATTGAAGAGAAAGAACCCCCCACAAAACAGCCAGCAACCCCATGATGGATGCAAAGCCTAATCAGTGACATAGGACTGGCATGAACAGTGGAAAATGTATTCCTGAATGAGCAGGGCTAAATTTGTCACCCTTCCAAAGGCCTGCCCTCCGTGCACAGCCGGCTCTCTCCCCGCACGCTCACACCCTGCCTGGCTTTCCCTGCAGCTGCTGCTGGGCTCCAGCCTGTGCCTTCAGCTCTGCTTCTCCTTCTAGGTCTCTCTGGCCCCAGTTATCTTGTCATCTTTTGGACACCAAATTCTAGGGAATTGAAAGTGCAGGGAGTCTCCCTTGAGTGTTTCGCTAGGGTGTGTGGAGTCTCTGAAACTGGATTGTAGCAAGGCAAGGTCTCTCTGTGCTGAGTTTTCCTGGAGTGAAAGGCAAAGCACCCCTGTACCTCCAAAGCTTTGCCTCACTAATTCATCTGGAAAGCCCTTAGGCTTTTTCCAGGCACTTGTCCAGTCTTTTCTGGCTGGCTTCTTCTACCTCAATACAAGTTTTGCTGCTTTTTTGTTTGCAGTAGCCTAAATTTTTAATACCTGTAGGGATGTCTCACAGGAGCCTTTATTTGGTTCTGAGGAAGCTGAGCAGTCAGACTGCTTGAAGACTGCTCAGCTCTTCGTTTCTCCAGCAGAAAGTTCCTTAGGAGAGGCTGTTGCCCTGCACTGAGGTCAGTGAGGATCTGTCATGAGCTTGTGACCGTGGTGACCTGAATTCTTCTCGGGGAAGCAGAGCAATGCCTTCAAGGAAGGTCTTCAGTCCTGCAGAGCATCCACCTGGATTCCAAGGGAAGCACCATGAGACAGGGCAGGACTTTTAGGATTGTCCTTCTTAGACTGTGTGCTGTGTAGGGCTGGCACTGCTCAGGGTCATTGTCACTCCTTTTGGTCAGTCTCCAAAAGGAAAGGCACCAGCACTTGGAGGTTCCCCAGGGTGTGATGCCCATGCCATGTATTTGTAATCTTCCTGCCTTCCTGTCCATTCCTTCTAGGATACTTGGGGGGAATCCTGGGGCTGGGAGAGGATTTTGGCTCTTCCTGCTTATGCCACATCTGCATGACCCTCAGGAAGGTGTCCAGACTGAGACCTCTGAGGGTAATGTCTGCAGCTTCAGGGTCTGTGCGTGCCTGTAACGCCTCAGAAAATGTGAACAGGGACTATTTATCTCAGAGTTGTTCCTCTGTCCCTGCTAAGTCCTCGTCTCCCTCTCCCAAGAGGTATTTAAAGCCAACTCCCAGGTATTAGTGAAGGGTGGGAGGGAGGTGGTGAGCTGGACACGTTAAAGGCAGCTGAAAAATCACAGAGTCCATCACCAGCCTGATTTAGGAAAAGTGCTTGTTTTTACTTCAGCTTTTCAGTAGGGATGTGGTCCCTAAAGAGCTGCTTCCCAGGAACCCTCCCTTTAACAATCAGCTAATTAATGGCCTTGTTATCTGTCAGCTTTCTCCTGTGTGCTGCAACAGCTTCTGGGGGAGGGATGCAGCCAAAGAATGACAGCGTCTTCCATCCTCCTCACCCCCACCCCGTGCTGGGCTTCCTGCCATCCCCAGTTAAGCTCCAGTGCCTTGCCTTGCAGTTATCATGGAAAGCAGGACCAAAGGGCCATGGAGAGTCACCGTTCCCTCCCTGCCTCTATTGCCTTGACAGATGTCTGGCCTGGGAACAGCACAGCCCTATCTCCATCAGGGCTTTTTACTGGATGGGGATTAAGTCACAGCAGTTTTTAAGCCAAGTGAGAAAAAGACAATGCTGGGCATCGTCACCGGCGCTGACAGGAAGGAGTGTGGATGGGGATGTGCTTTCCTGACCTCCTTCAGTGCAGAGAAACTTCTTTATTTAGCTTTGTTCTTCCTAAGAAACTGCCGTTTCCTGTGGTGGAGGAGCACGTAGGTAGTAAATAAACGCGTGGAGGAGGAAGCCTGTAGGTAACAGAAGGGACATCCCTGCTGGAATCCACGTTCTCTGCACAGATCCTGGTTGTGGGATGCCCCAAAGCTGGTCAGAAAGAAGACAGAAGGTGGAAGCTGAAGTGAAGCTGCTTTAGGACTACGGACATTGAATTAACTTGTTTTAATTTCTTACCTTCAACCCCTTCTGTCTTTCAGGCCCAGGGAGTTGAGGTTGTTCAGTATGGAGAAGAGAAGGCTCCAGGGAGACCTTCCAGAGCCTTTCAGTGCCTAAAGGGGCTCCAAGAGGGCTGGAGAGGAACTTAGGACAAGGGCCTGGAGTGACACTGACAGTGTCAGTGCCCACTGGCAGAGGGCAGGGTTAGATGGGATATTGGTAAGAAATCCTTCCCTGTGAGGGTGGAGAGGCCCTGGCACAGGGTGCCCAGAGAAGCTGTGGCTGCCCCTGGATCCCTGGAAGTGTTCAAGGCCAAGTTGGACAGGGCTCAGAGCAACCTGGGACAGTGGAAGGTGCCCCTGCCCATGGCAGGGGGATGGGACTGGATGGTCCCACTTTCAAGTCCCTTCCAACCCAAACCATTCTATGGTTCTATGAATTCCCTGCAGGATTGTGTGTAAACCTTCAGAATGAGGGAAGGAAATCTGAAACCATTCATTAGAATGGTTACTTGAGACGTTCTCCATCTTTTACTTCTGTTTTTTAAGACAGGCTTCCAGGGTCACTTGTTCTGTCCCAACCCAGGGGAGCTTTAGAGTGGGAAATGCTAAGGTGATTCTGCTGGGATGTGAGTTTGCCAATGGTAAGAGCTGGGAGTTGATGCAGTCTGTCCTTTTTTGCAGGGGTTTTGCTCCCTGCTTGCATCAGGTGTGAGCTAATAGAAAAGCAAAGGTTGTTTGGGCTCTCTGTGGTGTAGCCCTCCTTGCTGCTGGACATGGAGCTCTGGGTTTGGATGCAGGGAGATTTTGTAGGGTTAACTAAAAAATGAGCAGAACCTTTCAGGTCATTCCTGATGCTACCTTTCCCCAGGATCTTTGAGGGAAAGCCCATTTCCACTCTCTCAGGAACGCTGCTGCCATCACATCATGCTGAAATGATTGAAGGAGCACAGGTTTTCAAATCCTGCAAGTGCCTTTTCCCAGTGACCTCAGTGGTGGTCCCATAGGAGTGACAATGCTTTCCTCACCTGGGAAGGAAAGCCTGGATAATTCCAGCTCCAGACAGCACAATTCTGCACCTGCTTCACTGGAAATCTACCTTAAATTAGGTGTCCTAGTGAACCTTTTCCATAGTTTTTTATACAGGATGTGTTTGCTGTACATGTTCATTAAAAAATACATTTTGGGCATCTTTTTCATTCTTTTACTCTGACAGTGTATCTCTCAATGTAGGACCTGCTGTTGCTTCTCCTTTTGCTTCTTGCCTGCAACAGCTTTGCCTTCTGTTCTTCCTCAGATGGTTCAGCACCCCCAAGAATCATAGAACATCTTGAGTTGGAAGTGACTTAAAAGGATCAAATTCAGCTCCTGGGCCTGCACAGGAAAACTCCCAAAATCACACCCTGTGCCTGAGGGTGTTGTCCAAATGCTTCTTGAACTTGAAAAGCAAGGAAATAACAGGAAGAATAATAAGTCCTGATGTGATTAAACTTACCTGCTGTCTGATCAATGGGATGGCACCTCCAGGAAAGACTTTCCTTGGTGGTTACAGCACAGAGAACTTGTGCCTTCCTGCTCCTCACCCTGTGGGGCAGTGAAGAATATAATGGTTAAAAAAACCATAGCCAGGCTCACTTCTCCTGTGGGCCAAGTGGTGGCTGGGTTTTAGCAGGGCTTTGCTTGTCCTGTGAGTGTGTTATCTGCTTACAGAGCTCAATCAGCTTATGAAAGCCGAGCTGGTTGTGCTGACGCAAGGTCTGTGCAGCCTGGACCTGCTGCAAGTGCTTGGGGCCTCAGAAATCCATGGACCTGAGAACCACGGGGGTGTTGGAACTGCCAAAGTTTCCTTTGCTGAAAGAATTCACTTCATAGATGGCACTGGGCTCCACCTTTCTTGTGTGGGAATCTCCTTGGAATGGCTGTGTCCCAGGCTGTGTCTGTAATTCTCTTCTGTCTTCACCAGTCCCACTCATTTTCCTTGTGGTTGTTTCTTCTCTGTTTTTATACTTCATTTTACCCTTTTTTTTTCATTCTTTCACTCCTCATCCCTTGCTTGTCAACTCACCTTCCTCCATTCGCTCACAGACCTCCTCTCTCTCTTGCTCCTGCCACCGCCATGTGTTTTTCCTCCTCTCTTTCCTCTTCTTCCCTCTCTTTTGCCTCCTCAAATTCACTTTATTCCTAAAACCCAAGACAAAATCAAGCTCTTGGAGAAAATGGGAGTGGGAAGAACTTAAACCATAGTGGATTAGCTTTATCAGCAGGGAATGGGAAGCTCCAAGAGCCTTTGAAGGCAAGGCTGCCACAGTTTTACCAGCTTTGTGCCAGATATTTACTATAGACTTCAACTTCTTGATGTATCCAAATCATCTGTCTCCAAAAAATGATCGTAAGTTGTAATCAAACCATCTTTGACAGGAAAAATTCCCCAGTCAGGGATATCCTCTCTGCTTGTGAGAGTACTGTGCACCTTGTGGCATGATGTGAATGAGGAGGGGACCCATTCTGGACAAGCAAGTCGTTAATGGGATGTGCTGCATTTCTGAGAGGCATCTTTTGAAAGCTTTCCTATGTTAAAAGATTCCTCCTGAGCTGTTTTCCACAGAAAGGAAGGGCCATGATGCAACTGCAGGCTCTTCTGGCAATATTGTAGATGGAAATACGAGTTATTCCAGGCAGCCACAAGCAGAGGGCCGAGGTGGATGGCGTTTCCTCACTTTTGAGTAACTTGCACATTGAAAACTGGGGTTAAAAAGTACCAGGAATATCTTCTTAAAAGAATAATGATTTTTTACAAGGAGTTTTTCTTATGGCTCCTGGTGGGAAGCTTTAGAGATGTCACTGTTTTTCATGGATCTGTACCAGTCCTGTGCTCAACAGGTAAAATGTGTGTGCATACAGAACTCCCTTGCTGTTTGCTGCTTCCTATTTTCCTAGGACAACAGAAAAACAGCTGTGAAACTGAATTCCCCCACTCTGCTGGATTCCTTCTAAATAATGGAGAGGGTGGAAGGGCTGGTTTCAGGTTAGAGCAACCTGGGATTGCAGCTGGGACAGAGAGGTGGGAGAAGAGCTGGTGCTTTTTACCAGATGTGAGGAAGGCTGTGGGTTCTGCTGGAAGGAGGAGGTGATCGAATATACTGGGTTAGGATGGGCAGAGGAGCATCCTGCTGGGAATCACGTGGCCCATCCTTGTGTCCTGTCTCTGGCAGGTCTATAACCTGACTCAGGAGTTCTTCCAACGAGGTAAACCAGTCAATGCTGAGAGCCAGAACAGTGTGGGCGTCTTCACGCGGGACGTCGTGCGCAAACGCGTCAAGGCCGACCCGGATGACACGGAGGCCGTCAAGAGGCTGAAACTGGCCATGATCCAGCAGTACCTGAAGGTATGTGTGCACATCTTTGGGCTGGTTTATTTTTGTTTAAACTAGGACCAAACAAATCCTGAACCTGCCTGAGCCCTGCCCTGGAAATTGCTTTCTGAGCTCTTGTGCAGTTTGCGTTTGTATTGACAACTTTCCCTCCTGAGGCAGACCCAAAGACAATGGGCTGCATTGAATAATCTCTTTACTTTTTTTTCCCATACTTAAAATCCCAGTTTTCTTAATTGAAGAGGCTTTCCTAGGCCTTGTTTTCTGCTGTGATTTAGTGTATTTTTTACCACCTGAAGCTACTCTGTAGTCAGGTTCTTTTAGTAATGTCTTATCTTGTGGCTTACACCTACACTCCCTGATCCTGCCTGAGAGATTTTTGCCTCTCAGAGACCACAAGAAATGTAACTTATGATACTAGTAATTTGCTGAAGAAATCCCCAGAAAGCATTTTGAAGGTAAAGCAATAAAATCCAAGACAGATTGTATAAAACCATATTTCCGCACGGCTTCCATAGTTCTTTTTATCTCTTTGGTGCCTTGGCTAAATGAGTTCTCTGTGGGATGGGGACTTAATGCTGCATCAAGCACTCCCTGAGTAAAGTGTATCAGTCATTTCTGTTTCGATTAGGATGACTTAAAAGCTTCTGAAGTGAGGCAGGGGAGGCAAGCAGCACTTTGTCATGTGTTCGCTGTTTTCAGGTAGGAAGCTGAATAAAGAGGAATAAAGACCTGAAGAGTCTCACAGGAGATTTGAGATAAAGCTGAGGTTTGAACCCCGGTGTCCTGAGCCTGATATCTCAGCATCCTCACCCAAAACCTTTTATCACAGAGTGTCTCCACAGCTGCCACGTAAAGCCCAGTTATTCATTGTGTTACCCATGTAACAGCACCCACTCAGACAGGGTTAAGTCATTGGATACAGCTCTGGTTTTCCTGGTGGTTTCTCCTGTGGTTGCTCCAGGCTGCCACACTCAGAGCTGTTTCTGCAAGTCTTGCAAATCCCTTCTCATGCAAATACCTGAGAACAACAAAGCTTCTCATACTTAAGACTATCAGATGGCAGAGTGGGGATTAACCTGTCTCGAGTTAGAGTCTTGGTAGTTGCTTGTTTTTCCCCCTGGTGTTTTGCCTTCGTGGTTGAAAGAATCAGACAGCCACCAGTGTTTAACTTCATAATGAGGAGTGTCCTGTTGGAGCGTCCAGGCAGGATAAGGATCCTGCTGCGTGCCCCAGGGTGCAGGGTTTGTGTTGTGTGACCCCAGGAGAGTGCTGGGAAGTGCTTGGATGGGGTGGAACCACAGCACAGTCCAAGGATGGGTCTTCACTCATTCCCCACTGGAGTCATCAGGCAGTGACCAGGACAGGGAAGGCACCTGTTTGTCCCTGCAGTCACAGGAGCAGCCTGGGAACTGCTGGTACAGCCCTGACTTGTTCGCTTTACCCCAGCACAAAAATTCCTGCCCTGCACCAGGGCTCCACTGGGAGAGGATCTGGGCTTGTCAGGCTTCCAAACACAGTCATTAAAGTGTGGAAAGGCCTGGAAAATAGGTCAAAGGGTGAGGTAAGGAATTGTAATATTCCTTAAAATGCTTAGAGAATTACAGTGTGTGAGGGATCGTGACTCCGGTGATGTGAAGATTTTAAGATCACTGTGTCCCGTGCATCAGGATTATCATTAGAGGCTTATCACAAGACAGGCCAAACATCCTGCCTTTGTTCCAGGGATTGTTGGGAGCTACAGGCTATGCCTAATGCTCCTACAAACATTAACCAACAGGTTAACTAAAGCTTTGGTAATCACATCAAACACACGTGGCTCACATCTTGGCATTTCCCTTTCCCGTCTCCTCCGGTTCCTCCTGTGCCGGCTCCTCTCACCTCTGGCAGATTATTAGCTGGCTGATTGCTGACTGTTTGACAGCATGCTGAAAGCTGCAGACAGCAGAAATAGCTGCCAAAAGTTTTTCGTGGCTCCTCGTGGGAACATTTGTTAACACGGGAATGAGCATCTGATTAACGCAGCTCCAGGTTCTGCTGTAGGAGCACCAGGCAGCAGCTCCCTGGCCACTGCTGGGAAGTGTAACCCAGAATTGTGCACAAAGACATAATCCTGCAGGGAATTCATAGAATCATAGAATGGTTTGGGTTGGAAGGGACCTTAAAGACCATCCAGTTCCATCCTCTGCTGTGGGCAGGGACACCTTCCACTAGACCAGGTTGTTCTGAGTCCTGTCCAGCCTTGAAGACACTTCCAGGGATGGGGCAGCCACAGCTTCTCTGTGCATCCTGTGCCAGGGTCTCACCACCCTCACAGGAAAGAATCCCTTCCTAATGCTTAATTTAATTCAACCCTCAGTTAAAAGCCATAATTCTCTCTCCTGTCACTCCAGGTCCTTGTCCAAAGTCCCTCTCCAGCTCTTCTGTAGCACTTTTAGGTACTGAAAGGTGTCAGGAGGTCTTCCCAGAGCCTTTTCTTCTCCCGGCTGGACAGTCCCAGCTCTCAGCTTGTCTCCAGAGCAGAGGGGCTCCAGCCCTCTGGTCTCTGAACTCTGGATGGTGCAACTGTTGCTGAGGGAACCCAAACTCATTACCATGACAAAAGGGTTTCTCTTGTTGCAAGTAAGGCTAAGGATTGATTTTTGTCAGATCCTAGGGCCAAGCACTTCTTTACTAACAAAACTAATATAGTTTCAGAGTGGAATTCAGCACTCTCATCTCATGCAGCTCCTCTGTGCCCTTGCAGAGCTGTGCTGGGGCTAAAGGAGTTGCTCTGTGGCAATGGTGCTTTTGTGTTGCTTTTCCTTAGGTAGAGAGTTGTGAGAGCAGCTCCCACAGCATGGATGAAGTCTCGCTGAGTGAATTTGGGGAATGGACCGAAATCCCTGGGGCTCATCACGTCATTCCTTGTGGTTTCATTAAAATCGTGGAGATTCTGGCCCGCTCCATTCCCAAGTCTGTCATTCAGCTCCGCAAGCCGGTCAAGTGCATCCACTGGAACCAGTCGGTCAGCAAGGAGATTGAGAGGGTGGCTGACCACAACAGTGACCTCCCCGAGGAGAACAAGGGCTCCAATGTCTTCGTAGAGTGCGAGGACTGTGAGTTCATCCCAGCTGACCACGTCATCGTGACCGTGTCCCTGGGAGTCTTGAAGAAGCGCCACGAGAGCCTGTTCCATCCCCGCCTGCCTGAGGAGAAGGTGATGGCCATTGAGAAACTAGGAATCAATACCACTGACAAGATCTTCCTGGAGTTCGAAGAGCCTTTCTGGAGCTCTGAATGCAACAGCATCCAGTTTGTCTGGGAAGATGAGGCGGAGAGCGAGAGCTTGACTTATCCCGAGGAGCTGTGGTACAAGAAGATCTGCAGCTTTGATGTGCTGTACCCACCCGAGAGGTACGGCCACGTCCTCAGTGGCTGGATCTGTGGAGAAGAGGCTTTGATTATGGAGAAGTGTGATGATGAAACTGTGGCAGAAACCTGCACCGAAATGCTACGTAAATTTACAGGTCAGCCGTGCTCTGGTGGGAGAGGGAGCGTGGGGCTGGGAGATCGAATAACCACCAGGAAGGAAATGCTGTAAAGTCATTTTTAGTCCTTTGGCATTTTGTGTCCCTTTGAATGTGCGTGTGCTTCCAGCATAGCTCCTGCTTGGGTGTGCCTGAGAGCTATTTATACAGAGGGGCTGATAAACCAGCTCAGGAAGTGGTGGGCAGAAGTGCTGGGATTCCACATCCTGTGCTTTATTGAATCACAAATAACTCTTCAGCAGCTGAAGCTGTCAGGCTCTGAGGGTTGATCTCAGCTGTGGAAAGCAGCACAGCCCCTTCAGAAGTTGAACGTGTTTAGATCAGCTGAGATGTGGTTGAATCACACCCCTGACTTCCATTCAATATCAGCTCTTTGGAAATCTCAGTGGCCTAAATTTCAAAAAATCCATTGATCTTGAGAGTTCCCATTTTCTGGGTGCATCACTGAAACCTTCCTGGACTTCATGTTCTCTGATCACACATCACTTTAAGGGCAGCACCTGGAGCAAGGCAAATCTTAGGTGTATTACACTGACAAAATCCACATGAAATCACTTAAAGTAATAATACTTGAATGCTGGGCTTTAGTTTGTCCACAGGGTGTCTTGTCACACACCTCCCCAAGAAAAGTGATTTTTGTATCTGCAGAGGTCTGTGATATCCTCTGATGGGAGACCCTGTGCGAGTGCAGGTGTGAGGTAATAACACTGAAAGAAATAGTGATGGACTTATTAGCAGTTTTGAAATAAGGGTTTGGAATTCACACAGCAGTTGTAAGAGCAGCATACTCCAAGATTAGATGTGGTTTGTGCCATTCTAGAGATGACTCCTGTGATTAAATGATTTATATCTTCCTGCTGGCTTGTGTTAGCCCAATGTCAGCACTCACTGGGTTTCCAGCCTTGCCTCTTGTCCATGGATCTCCAGCTAACTGGAGAAATTTGCCTTCACAAGTGCAGCTTTCCCCTGTCCTTACTGACCATTGGCTACCAACAATGTGGAGATCCAGAGAACCACAGAATCACAGAATGTCCTGAGCTGGAAGGGACCCATCAGGATCATCATGTCCAGCTCCTGGCCCTGCACAGGACACCCCAACAATCCCTTTGTGCCTTAGGGCATTGTCCAAACACTCCTTGAGGCTTGGTGCTGTGCCCATTCCCTGGGGAGCCTGTTCCAGCGCCTCTGGGTGAAGAACCTTTTCCTGAAAGGGCCCTGGAATCTGAGGGCTTCCTGCATAATTGCTACATCCAAAAGAGGTTTTAGGTTTTACCACTCTCTCCAGGAGCTGTAGGGTGGAGACTCTGGGTTCAAAAGCTCTGATTCAGTGCCCAAACCTGCATCCTTGTTTCAGCTGTGCCTCCTGAGCTGTTCGTGTTCAGGGGTGTTGGGTGTCCCAATGTCCCATGTCACATCAGTCTCTGTGTGCCATCTTTCCCCTGACCTCAGCAGGGAACTGCTGCTCTACACAGGCAGAACAGGAGGCTCTTCTCTCTAGCACCGAGTTGTTCCAGTGCTGACATCTCCCTGACAGCCTTGTTTGTTGCAGCTTTTCTTGCTTAAGACCTCTTTTTAAAACAAAACAAAACAAAAATTTGGCTCTTTGGGTCTGTTGTAGTTTGGCACGTCAGAATTCCCTCTCCGTCTTCCTTCTTGGGCTTCTTCACATTACTGATTGTGTGTGTTGGATGTTCCTCTCCTCCTCCCAGCATGGCAATGTGTTGGCTCTGGGCCGTGGGTCTGTGCTGCAGTTGCTGTTCCGGCTGGTGCTGCACCTGGTCGCTGTCCATCAGGCTCTTCCACAGAGCTAATCCCAGGTTATCTCTCCCTGGAGAATTCCAGACTGGATTTACCAGGGCCTTGCCCTGCAGTGAGCATTTTGTGTATCAGCTGAGAAGTGGCCTCGCAGCTGCTCAAAACCGTGAGAGGAAAACCTGTTCTTGGAGCACCCGTTACCCAACGTGACCTGTTCCACTTTCTGTCCCTAAAAATCTCGTTTGTAGAAGACTTTTTCCCAGATCTTGCAGGATTCCCTGGCTAAGGGAGCTGGGTTTATCCTGTTACTGTTGCTCCCATTTTCCCTAGAGGTTCCCAGAAGGAGCAATACCTCAGGGCTGACCTGGGCCCAGTGCCAGGCTGGCTGAAATAACAGAAGTGTGCTCAGCTCTCTGTGTACCTCCTGTCTTCTCTGCTGATCTGTTCCAGGGGGAGTGTGAGAGGGGATTAGAGCAGCTGCCTGTGATACACCTACAGCCACTTCTGAGCACGGCCTCACTCTTCTGGTCCAATCAGCACCACCCAACCCAGCTTTTAAAGCCTTTCCCACCACTCAAGTTCACACAAGTCAGCTAACCAAGTTAGGAAACTAGTCCTGCCAGCATCCTGACCTCTGTGGAAAGCCTGGATCTTCCATAAGGCAGCCCAGATCTGCCACACCTCACTTGGTGCTCTGTGACATCTTCTGAAGCAGCTTTTCTCTACTGAGTGTAGAGGGAGTCTTATATTCAGTAATGAAGCAGATACTTTGGGTCTTTTAATGTTCATTCTGCCTTTTACGGCTTTCATGTTCTGGGTGTGAAATGCCCCATGCTCTTATTCTTCTGAGAAAGAATTCATGTGTTACCAGGTGGGTTCCCATCTCTCGCTGTGTTTTCCCAGTCTGTTGCTCGTGGTGGCATTTCCTTTGGCTTCAGAGAGTGTTAGACCAGTTTTAAGTTAAATCTGTTCTTTTAAGCTCACACTGAGAATCTCTCTGAGAATTGACCTTGAATTTCCCCCGCAGGTTGGTGTTGGAGATTATCTGGCTTTGCTGTGGAAAGCTCTGAGGATTGTTCTAACCTAAGAACCATCAGCAATTACTGCTTTTCACAACTGGATGGTGAAAAGCAGTGTCCTCCAAATCTGATTAAATTGAATACCTCAGAGCAATTACGAGCCTTGCTCTGCCTTCTTTGTTGGATAAGCTCCCAGAGTTAGAAGCCAGAGGCTCCCAGCTGAAGGGATCACTGGAGCCTGTCAGGCTGCAGCTGGAGATGCCCTGAGTTGTCCTCCCTGACTTCCAGCTGTTTCTCTGGAGGGGGACAGATCTGTTTTAGGTTCTGCATCACATCTCCCAGCCCCAGACGGGTACCCACTCTGGTGGTTGTAGCCACTAGTGTGGGGCAGTACCACAGATCTCCCTTGATGGAATCGTAGATCCCTGCTCTCAGGTAGGCAAATAAATTTGGCTGCCTTAATTTAGATTGGTGAGTTGATTTTATGATAATTCCGTCAGCCCCATAACCAATAAACCTCTGTATCCACACCTCCCAGGAGCTGAATAAAAATGGGATTGTGTGAGGCAGAGGGAGTTGTCTTCCATAGCTTCACAAGTGGAAATCTGTGGCATGAAGATATGTGCCCTCCTGTTTTAGTGAAGGCCAAGATCCTTTTTTAAGCTGTTTAATCTCTCTTTGGATGTTGGAAACTGAGAAGTTTCCACATCTGTGTTGTTACTTTTATCTGTAGACAAAGGCACGTTTATCCTGTTGAAGAGCAGAATGAGAAAGTCCAGTTAAAGTCCACGTTCCTTGGAGGGCTGTGGCTCTCAGTCTTTGTAGTTTCTGTCTTCAAAAACAGAATCAGAGCTTGTGCTACGTGCTCCTGTCTGATCTTCAACCAAAATCCCCCTCTGGGTCTCCTGATTTTCCTCTTAGGAGCAGCTGCTTGCATTAAAAGGTGCAGAAATGCAGAATGCAGGGGCACAGTTGCTGCACAGTGGGCAGTTGGGTCTTGCTAACGTGGCCTGATGTGCTGGAGACCCTGAAAGGAGCTCATGGGAGTGGATGTGGATATGGAAACACGCACCAGCTACAGAAGAGTCACCACCAGGCTGCTGCAGAAACCCCTTTTATTTGAAAACCCCTCGTGGGCTGTTTTTGTGCAGTACAGTGGGATGTGTGGCTGCCTTGGCCCTGCTTGGGGAGTGTTGTCTGACAGCTTCCATGGTGTGTTCTCCTGGGCTTTCCTACAGCCCTCAAAAATAAAACACGATAACTTAACTTCCTTGACACATCTGAGAACTCCCTGTTCTCAGACTCCCTTGGGCTTTCCACTTCCAGCATTCCTGCTTTGAAGAGTCTTGCAGGAACATATTTTAGAGGCCTTTGTTATGCAAAGCTGTTGCTCCTGAAACAACATTGCTTTATAGGATGTGTTTTGTTTGTGGGATATATTTGTTTGCTAGTCTGTGCCGTATTTTGTTCTGGGGCCTGGTTATAACGTGTTCACAGAGTACTCTGGGCAGGCCGTCCAGGAGCCTCTGCTCTGTTCCAGCCCTGTATTCCCTGGCTTTGGCTGACAGGATACTCCTAAAAGCAGAAGCTGAACTAGGACCTGCTCTTGATTTTAAGGGATTGATGGCACAATACAGCCAAGTGATAGTTTATGAGAACTAAATAATGCGGTGCCTAACCAGTGTTTACATTTGGGTGTCTCCCTCTGTAAGCTGGGATGAAGAAAATGGGGGAATTTGGGGTGTCTCAGAGCAGGCTGAACATGTTGAGTTGTCACAGAGTCAGAGTCTGAAGCAGGCACAGGATCTGTGCAAGTATCTCAAAACTCTTACTTTTTGTGCCGACAGTCTCTTGGGATCACAGAATCATTTAGGTTGGAAAAGCCCTTTAAGGTCATCAATCCCAACCATTCCCCCAGCACTGCCAAGGCCACCACTGACCCCTGTCCCCCAGTGCCACATCCACGTGGCTTTTAAATCCCCCCAGGGGTGTTGACTCCATCACTGCCCTGGAAAGCTGTGCCAGGGCTGGGCAACCCTGTCCATGAAGAATCATGGAATGGTTTGGGTTGGAAGGGACCTTTAAGATCACGGAGTTCCAGTCCCCTTGCTGTGGAAGATTTAGACTCAACTCAGGAAGACTTAGACTCAACCCAAGTAGCAGAACCTTGCCTGGATATGTGATGTTGCCTCAAGGGTGGATCTGGGCTCCTGCAGAGGGAATTTCTCTTCATTGGAATTCTCCATGTCCTTCCTCCTGTTCCTCTCCTGCTGCGGCAGATAGGATCACAGGACTCCAACAAAAGCAGTGACACTGAGATGCTCCAAACCCAGCCTAGCAAGAGGATCTCCAAAGTGTGACTCTGCCTGTTTGTACCTGAGGCTCTTGTGCCACCAGCTGGTGGGCTGCAGTCCTGGATGCTGCTCTCCTGGGCTCTTTGGGATGGGAACAGTGGCTGATGATGACCCTGTCATGGGTGCATTCTTCGCCCCTAGGTCCTACATCCTCTTAGCAGTGGAAATCCCACAGCGATCTAGAAATCCTACTTCCAGCCTCAAAAGCCTTCTTTCCATGCCTTGTGCATTAAATAAATAGGGTCTACTGGATTTTAGCTTGTATGGGCAGCTGTTGGAACGAGTTAATAAAGGTTTTGAGAACTTTCCGACAGGTTTTTCACTGCCCCCAGATAATGAAGATTTGCCTCCTAACATATTCCTTTCCTCTTTGGAGGCACATCTCCCTCACAAGGCTACCTGAACATCCAGTTTAGACTGGGCACTCAATTAAATACCTAAATTTTGGTGAGATCAGTCACATGCTTGGTTACCACCAGGCTCCCCGCTGCAAATGAGACCAGAAGCTGCTTTGTATTTCCAACCAGACTGTGTCCAGGGTTCCCTGAAGCTCCCCAGTCTTTCAGGAACCTAAACATTTTAATGATCCTTTCTAAGATAAATCACAGAATCTTTTAAGTGGGAAAAGGCCTCCAAGGTCATGGAGTCCAACCTGTGACCCCATCCCCACCTTGTCAAGCAGACCAGGGCATGAGTGCCTCATCCAGTCGTTACTTGGGTACCTCTAGGAATGGGGACTCCAACACATTCCTGGAAAATGGAAGAGCTGAGGTTAAAAGGGAGGCAATTTCTGTTATATAAATAGCTAGAACTCAATAATGGAAGAGAGATCTGGTTTGGGGGCTCTTCGCTGCAGCCTGAGGGCTCTGCTAGGATGGATGTTGAATAAATCAGACGGAATCCCTGTCACCCACACCTTGCTCAGTCACCGCCCTCTCTCCTCTTGGACACAGTCTGACATTTTGTCTTCCGCTTTCCACGCAGGGAATCCAAACATTCCGAAACCTCGCCGGATCCTGCGGTCCTCCTGGGGCAGCAATCCCTACTTCCGTGGCTCCTACTCCTACACCCAGGTCGGGTCTAGCGGGGCTGACGTCGAGAAACTCGCGAAACCACTGCCTTACGCCGAGAGCTCCAAAGCTCCTGTGAGTATGGCCCGCGTGGGCTCTGTGCCTGTGAAACTGACGTGACACTGGGCAGCAGGTTTTTGGGAGGGAGGTTGAAAGAGAAGATCTCTGCTTTGGCCTCCAGTAGTGTGTTTTCCCTTGGGTTTATTTTTTTGGACGAATGGTGTGTGTAGGTTTTTACCCCTTTAAATGGAGTGCCAGCGTCTCAGGGATTCCCGCATCTCTCCCTGGATTTGTCAAGAGCTGCACGTGCATGTGACTTCTGGAATTGTGATGTTTGCATTTAATGACCATCAGCCTTATTGTCTAGTTCAGAATTCCTCAGGAAAGCACGTGTTAATCTGTTTTAAAGATTATTATTATTATTATTATGACCCTGCTAATGTCTAGGTCTGAATATGTCAGAGGTGCATATTAGGAAATCTTTCTGTGCTGGCAGTGCAGGCTGAGGGAGGCCCAGTCTTTGGCAGGGGACGATGAATTTTCTCCCCAGACACTGCCTTTGCTTTGTGAATATAGCAGGGAGGGCTGGAGCACACATGGAGATGGTTACACAGCTCAGGAACACATTAAGCCAAACTCACCCCATCACTCAGGGTTGTGTGTCCAAATCCAAGGGCTGATGAAAATGCAGCCTCTGAGCAGCTGCCCAGTCCATTTCCTCCACCAGAGCCTGGCCCCAGCAGAAATGATTTTATTCAGTACAGAAATCAACTTAAGAAAACCCAGCAGGAGCTTTAGGAATTGTTCTGTGTAGTTCCCAGGGGAATCCTCCCAGAAATTCCTGCCTCAAATCCGAGGTGCAGTTCTAGCAAGCACCTCACTACTGGTGTAAGAGGTACAAAGCTGTGTCTCACCCTCTGGGTTTTGAGACATCAGTCTTATTCTTCTGAAGTTGCTGTCCAGAAGAAAAGTTCCCTTAAGGCCTAAAAGGCTGAAGTGTAATTTTGGGGGAGCAAAGGGAGGAGATGGTACAGATCAGGTGCTCTGTGCCTTGGAACTGGTATCTTGTGGTGCACCTTGTGGGGGTTTTGAGAACCAGCACTCCAAAACAGGTGGCTGCCCCATCCCTGGAAGTGTCCAAGGCCAGGTTGGACTGGGCTTGGAGCAACCTGGGATAGTGGAAGGTGTCCCTGCCCATGGAACTGGATGATCTTTCAGGTCCCTTCCAACCCAAACCATCCCGTGTGGGAGGGCACAGAAAGTTTGTCTCCTTTTAGCCTCCCACCTGCTTCCCAGTAAGTTCTGCTGATCTGTGCCCCTTCTGCTGTGCCCTGCAGCCCATGCAGGTGATGTTTTCGGGGGAGGCCACTCACAGGAAGTATTACTCCACGACCCACGGTGCTGTGCTCTCTGGGCAGAGGGAGGCTGCTCGGCTCATCGAGATGTACCAGGACCTGCTGCAGTGCCCGACCTGAGGGAGCCCTGCCTGACCACCACCACCTCCCAAATCCTCCTGCAGGTGTGTGGAGGGGTTCTGTTTTATTTCAGTTCACAGTACAACAGCCTTTAATCTTTTCTATTAAAAAAAAATAAAATAAAAAGCCCTAATTGTTAAAAATGTTAGTCATCAATAGCTTCATTTCCATGTGCTGTATTGTTAACAGGGAAGGGTGCTCCTTTTGGTCTGGTAAACTGTTTCTCTGTCATTTTAATTCTAATTTCACTTTTGGTGCCTACCATGTTTGTTTTTGGGTTTTTTTTTCTTTCTGTATTGTAAGTGCCTTCTATACTAAAATAAATGTTGTAATAAAAAATCTGGGTGCTGTGGTGCTTCCTGGACACTTCACTTGGGAACTTCCAACTCTTCTGTTCAACATTAGGGTTTTTTCTCTTCCTACAAAATAGTGTTTTTTCTGTAAAATTTGGAGGAGGAAAACAGGTTGAAAATAGGTTAGAAACCCATTACACAAATGGTGTTTGTATGGAAGAATCTCTCAGAATTGGGTATTTCCTCTGCCAGCAATACAGTCCTGACCAAAGAGGTCTGGTTGGGGCAGAGCTGACAGGACTCTGGTCAGTGTGGTCAGGGCCCCAAGGCTGTCAGAGCTCCATGAGTGTTTGGTCAATGCTCTCAGGCACAGGGTGGGATTTTTGGGATGTCCTGTGCAGGACCAGGAGTGGGATTTGATGATTCTTGTGGGTCCCTGCCAACTCAGGATATTCTTTTGTTGCCTTATGCTTTGTGTGTCCTCCAGTGTAACAGGAGCACTCACCCCCATCCAGGCAGCCCCTGGACCGTGCAGATGTGTGTCAGTAAATGCAGATGGTAGTGACTCCCAAGGTTTTGTCTGGATCACGTGAAAATTGCCATCTTGAACGAGAAAAAATTGGTTTTTTTTTTACTTCCTTAGAGAGATAAATCATGTTCTTCTTTAAAGTCAAGTGAACACAATGTAGCCATCAGCGTAGCTAAAAAATGTCCAAACAGTTTCCAAAAATAAAAGTTTTCAGGGTGAAGGCAATGGGTGTTCAGCCACTGCCTTATCTCTCTGCATTCCATCTCTCCATCTGGCTGGCTGCTGGCCAGGGCTTCGTGTGAGGAGCGAGGGATGTGTCTGCTTTGGCATCTGCTGCCCCGATGTGAAACCTCTGGTCCCTCTTCGTGTGTGTGGGGTGGGAGTTGTGTTGATAAATGAGTTGCAGAGGGGAGGAAAAAGGACAGAGAGAGGGAAAAATCCCCCTCCAGAGGGTGAGTCAGTGCATCCCAAGATAAATGTCTGCAGAGGAGGCACCAACTTTGTCTGGTTCTCTCCAAGCTCAGCTGAGCTGTGCTGATTCCCTGCTGTAGTGTGGAGCTGGGATGCCTTCCTGGCTGCTGGAGAGCTGGAAAGGATGGTGGATGTTGAATTTATTGCTGTTTTTCTCCCATTTTATCTCTTCTCATGCTGTTACTGAGTTGAGAGGGAGTTGGGCTGTGGGAGGAGAGCGGAGCACTCTTGATTGAAGAGAGATAAAAGCTCTGTCCAGCTTCCATCACTCAGACCTCAACCTCAAGGAGCCAGAGCTGATTTCCCAGCAGCCAGATCTGTTGCAAAGTGGAATCTGAGGACAAAACCAAATCCTTTGGGCATGTGAGGCTATGACATAGGAAAAACCAAGGAGTTGCTTTTTCTCTTCAGTGAAGAAGTTTAGGAAGAATTTCTGACTGGAGGGGTGGTCAGACATTGGGAGGGCTGCCCAGGGAGGTGCTTGAGTCCCCATCCCTGGAGGTGTCCAAAGAACAAATGGATGTGGCACTCAGTGCCCTGGTCTGGGTGACAAGGTGGGGATCAGTCAAAGGCTGGACTTGGTGACCTTGGATGTCTTTTCCATCCTAAATGGTTCTGTGATTCCTGTGGCTTCTTCATCATGAGACATCCAAGGAAAGCTGCTGTGCTGGTGGTCAGGGTTTCAGAGCTCCTTTTTCTGCTCTGTGCAGACAGAATGACGATGGTCTTTGGCTTTGCTGAGCGGGGATCTGTGCCAGGCGAGTCCCCCTCACTCCTCTGCTGCCGTCACTCACCAGCAATCCAGTCTTTAAAACGATGCTCGTGTTCCAGAGACACTAAATTTAGCAGCTGTTTACTAAGAGGTGTTTAAAATTAGCAGCAAAGGCCACCCTGAGCATGTGACAAAGAGAGGTGGTGTCACCACGGGGCTCTGTGACCCCCCACCCTTCTGCTCCCCCTTCTCCAAGACCTGTGGCATCTTCATTCCAGCCGTGCCCACCAAGAGCTCGGTGATGAAGCTTGGTGGAAGGCAGATGGGGGTGCTGGGAAGGTAAGAGGCATTTAATTACTCATAATTAATTAGGGATTGCTCTTCCTGGCTGGCTGGGTGGGGAGGGCAGGAGGTGGAAGCAGCAGGGTGCTGGCAGAGGTGGGTCCCCGAAGCCCCCTGGGTGATGGTGCCACGGGGCAATGGGCATGGCTGTTCCTGGCTGTCCCTGGCTGCCCCTTTCCTGGGAGATCCAGGAAAAATCATTCACGAAATTCTATTTCGAAAATTATTAGGAAAAAATTTCTTCATGGAAAGGGTTGTCCAGCCCTGGCACAGCTGCCCAGGGCAGTGGTGGTGTCCCTGTCCCTGGAGGGACTTAAAAGATGTGTGGATGTGGCACTTGGGGACATGGGTCAGTGGTGGCCTTGGCAGTGCTGAGGGAACGGTTGAGCTCAGTGGTCTCAGAATTTCCCAATTCTGTGGTTCTGTTGCTTGAACTCAGTGCCAAGAAATGCACTTTAACAAGAGTTTTTTTAATTAAAGCTGAAGCGGGTGCTCAGAGCTCCTCTTGCAGTAGGAGAGTGGTGGAGTTACGGGGTCCCGGCTTCTGCCTTCACACCCCCCCCTTGCCCAAATCTGTGGCGAGCAGAGAACCCCGTTGGTGTCACCGTGTGGCCAATCCCAGAATCACGGAATTAAGGCTGGAAAAGAGGTCTAAACTCATCCAGCCCAACCAGTTAAGCCTGGTTGGTGGCACTAAGCGGCATGTGGCTGTCCGAGCACGGAGGGGATCACCCAGACTCTGCACCAGCACATTTAAGGCCTCCAGCAGGATTTTCTGCCACAGGGCTTTGGATGTTTGCAGTGTTTAGCCCTTTCCCCCTGACAGGAGCAGCCCAGGATCCATACTGGGCTCTGAACTGTGCAAGTGGGCACCAGCCAGGCTGTTCCAGGGGGTGCTGATTATAAAATACTGTAAAGGACGGGGCTTAGTGCCCAGGGAATTCCCCTGCTGCTGATTTGTTTGCAAACGCAGACCCAGAGCAGAAAAGGAGGCTGGGACCCACGGGGAGGTTCTGAGACAAACTCGGTGGAGCAGAAGTGCTGGCAGCGGGTGCTGGAACTGCAGGTGGTTAAAGCGGTGAAAAGCGTGGGTTCTGGCTCTGCGCTTGGCGGGGTTGGATATTTTCTCCTCCTGGAGCCGTCCCTGGGGTGAGACCGCTGACTTCTCCCTGGCCCCGGGTCTGGAGCACCTTCTGCAAGCTGAGCACGCCCCGGGAACGGTGATTTTGTGCTGCCATCTCGTGGCACTAAAATATTCTCCAGAAACAGTAAGAATTGGACACTTTCAAGAAATACCTGCAAACTCACACATGGGTATGTGAAGGAAGGGCAGTGGGAGCCCAGAGCACAGACATGGTCCTTTATCAGTGGGTTCTGTTTCCATTCCTGGCGTGCCCTGGGGTGCCTGAGGTATCCCTGGAGGGTTGGCAGGAGCTGTGGGAGGTGCATGGAAGAAGCTGGATGATCTCCCAGCTGTCAGAGCCCACGTGTGTGAGGTTTTGGCCATGCTCTCTCCTTGGAACACCCAGTGCCCGGTGCTTGGTGTTTGGGAATGCGGCTGGCTCAGGAGCCTCCCTTCCCTCAGGGAATGCGGGCGCCCCTCTGGAGAAATAACTGATGAACCAGGTCCTGTGCGAGGATCCAGCCCTGATGTGGCAGACATATGGAGGGTTTCCATGAGTTTCAGGGATGTAGAATCATGGAATGTTTCAGGTTGGAAGGGGCCTTAAGGCTCATCTCGTTCCACCCCTGCCATGCGCAGGGACACCTTCCACTGGACAAATCACAAGGGGTGAGAAACTGGTGTGAAAGGGGAATTAATAAAGGACTGATCCCAGCTACACCAGCCTGATCCAGTGCAAAAAACCCTCCAAAATCCTCCTGTGAAGCACAGGGAGAGATTTCCCAACCCCAGTTATCCTGGTGGGTTCACAGAGGGTATTTTGCTGTGGGTGCCTGTAAGATGAGTGACACGAGTGGGAGAACAGCAAAAAAAAAAGGGGAATTATGCTTGGAGAAGGAGGAACAGTGTCTCTTTTCTCATGGGCAGTGTGGCCCGGGCCAGGCTGGCTGCCTGAGGACCATTTATCAGGCGTTTGGCAACTGAGCACTGCCAAGAGGAAAGGCAACAGCACAGGCAGGGATTCAGGGGCTGGAAAAGTTGATTTATAAGGAGAGAGATTTAAAAAAATTATAAAACAGCAGAGCTAAATATGTCATGTTTGGCTGGGCAGGGGGTGAAGGCTGGGCTGGTGGATGCCAGGAACTGGGAGGGGCTTTGAGATGCTCAGGGGAGGATTTTTGGCTGTCGTGGGTGACGTGGATGGGTGCAGATGACGGCTTAGCCAGGAGAGAGGGCGCTCACCCATCCTGAGATGAGAACACGGATATGCAGGAAGGGACCCCTCCGAGTCACCAGCTGGGGGCTGTAAATCTCCAGGAAACTCCGGCACAGGGACAGCAAAGCAAACCCTTCCTTCCCTGCCCTGCCTCTCTTCGTTTACAACAGAGCTGCAAACCCTGAATGTCCCTTCTTGCAAGTAACTCGCTTCAGAGTCCCAGTGGATGCTTCTTTCCTGGCCTGGGGGTGTTCAGACCGTCTTGGTAACACCTGGATGTGCTTGTGCTCATAAATACGGGCAGTGATCTTGGCTTGTTCGTGGTGTGAACAGCCTGTTCCTGGGTGAATGGGCTGAATTTCTGTGATGACAATTACTGTGCTCCTGCATGGTAGGAAGAAAAGATTCCTGCAAACGCCAGGAATCATGGAGTATCCTGAGCTGGAAGGGACCCACAAGGGTCATCCAGTCCAGCTCTGGGCCCTGCACAGACACCCCAACAATCCCACCCTGGGCATGCGAGCGGTGTCCAAACCCTCCTGGAGCTCTGGCAGCCTCAGGGCCATGCCCATTCCCTGGGGAGCCTGGTCAGTGCCCCAGCACCCTCTGAGGGAAGAACCTTTCCCTGATATCCAACCTAATCCTCCCCTGACACAGCTCCAGCCATTCCCTTGGGTCCTGTCCCTGTCACAGGGAGCAGAGATTGGAACTCCCCCTGCACTGCCCCTCGAGAGGAGCTGCAGACCCCAATGAGTCTCCCCTCAGTGTCCTCTTCTCCAGCCTCTCACCCGGTCCTACCCTGCCACCCTCTCTGCTCTGGACCATTGCTGCCTCTTCCTTGCTCACCTGGGCGTATCTGAACCTCCCTCACACGGTGGGATGTGTGCTGGCTGTGTCCATCACCTTGTGCTTCCCTGCTGGCTCTGGTGTTTCCAGACACTGCAGTGCTCATGGGGAGGACAGTGGTTAGCCTTTCCAGCTGTCACTGAGGATGGCACAGGGGGTATTTTGGCCTCCCTACAGAGCTGTGGCTGCCCTGGGTCTCGGTGCAATTGGCAGTCAGAAAAATGTGCCTGAGCAAGGACCTTGTTTTGGGGTGTCCTACTTCTTCCTCATCAGTTTGCACTCCTCTGTAGGGCGAGCAGGAGAATCCATCTCACCTTGGAATCTCTGCTCCTGCACGGATTTCTGCTCTCAGTGGAGTTCCTGCTGTGGGACCACAGTCTGGGCAGGGTCCTTGGCTTGGCAGTGGATTTGTTGATGTGTCCCTGAGGAGATCCATGGACCCTTGGATCTCTCTGCCAGCAGAGCTGGAGCCTGAACTGGACATTTCAGGGTAAGGATAGACCCAGACCCCTGTTTTGAGGATGTCTGAGGTGACCACCCCATGTCCCACATGTGGTCCCTGTGCTGGTGGCACCCATCCTGCTCCTCCACCTCATTCCATCTCAGCCACACCCTGACACCTTCCTTCTCTGCCCGGGCTTAGGGACAGCCTGAGAGGTTCGATCCTTTAATTTCTGCTGCCCTTTCCATTAAAACATCAATTTAATTCCCACGTGGTTCTGACAGGGTGGCTGGGAAAGGCAGGGAGATTCTCCATGACTCTTCCATGATGCTGAGCCCAAGGAAACCCTTCCACCACCACTTTTAAACAGCAAAAAACCTTTCCCATCCCTGAAGAATAGGAACATCAAGCTGCCTCCTGACACAATTGGCTCTAACAGGGCCAGGCTTTCAGCACTAATCAAGGCAGAGCAATGACAACTTTTTCCCCTAAAACCTTTTCAGATGAGGATTAATTTCAGGCCAACCTTCTCTGCTGCCTGGATCCTGTCTGGAGACGATGCAGTCGGTGTTGTGTGTGGCTTAGCAAGGGATGGCTCTTCTGGTCGAACTCACTTCTGTCCTGCACCTCTTTGGACCACGTTTTTAGGTAGAAAAGCCCTTTTTGGAATACTCCACCCAATCCCACTTCCCAAAAAGAAGCATTAAGGCATCTCACAGAGAACCTGTCCTCTCAGGTAATCTGCACACAGGGTCGGTAGAGAGTAGACAGTGACAGGTCAGAGTTGGATGGAAAAGCCTGGATTTTATCTGGATTTGCTCTCTGTTGTCACTGCAGCCGAGTCATGGTTTTGTTTGCATGAACTGAAAATCCTTGGGGGAAAAAAAAAGTGTATAAATATATACATATATGTATAAATATATACATATATATATAAATACACTCATATTCTTTATGTATTTTTATGTGTAAATATATTTTGATCTAAAATATGGGCACATTATAAGGGTNTATATATAAAAATACATATCACTCCCAGAGCTCTCTGAAGCTGCCCCATGGACTATGAACTATTTGCTATGGACTTTGCAAAGTGCCCACACAACCTTGAATTCCCAGGCAAGTTCTGAACTCACCCTGCAGCAGGATCCCTTCCCACAGCCCTGCTCTCCCCGCCCGCTCCCTCAGCCTGTGCAGTGTCATGTCCTTGCTATGCAGTAGCGTCACTGCAGCCACGCCTGTTGCTCCAGGACAAATATTTCCACTGGGAAATGCAGGAGTGGGAGAGAAGGAGCTTTGCTGAGGAGGCTCGGCACTGCTCACCCCTGCTCGGGGACAGCTGGGACATTCTACGTGTTCATCTCGGCTAAAGGGACTCACCTCAACTCATCCTGGGTGGGGAGAGGTTCCCTTTTCCTGGAGGATTTGGGTCACGATGGATGTGCCAATCCACTGGCCAGGGAACACAGGCAGGAGTTCCTCTGTGGGTAAGGAGAAAGAGCAAATGACGAGGTAATTTAGAGGGGAAGGATGGGGCTCCGGAGACAATGTCAGGCACGTGAGTTGCTGGGTGGAAATGCCACGAGGAAGAAATGCAGTTTTTCACCAGGCAGGTGCTCTTGCACCACGTTTCAGTGAGAAATTTTCACAGAATCACGGCATGGTTTAGGTTGGAAGAGACCTTAAAGCCCATCCAGTCCCACCCCAGCCGTGGGCAGGGACACCTTCCACTGTCCCAGGTTGCTCCAAGCCCCGTCCAACCTGGCCTTGGACACTGCCAGGGATCCAGGGGCAGCCCCAGCTTCTCTGGGCACCCTGTGCCAGGGCCTCCCCACCCTCACAGGGAAGGATTTCTTCCCAATATCCCCTCTCTCCCTGCCCTCTGGCAGTGGGAAGCCATTCCCTTTGTCCTGTCCCTCCATCCCTTGTCCGAAGTCCCTCTCCAGCTCTCTTGGAGCCCCTTTAGGCCCTGGAAGGTGCTGGAAGATCTCCCTGGAGCCTTCACTTCTCCAGGATGAAAAGCCCTGGGGGTTCAGATTGTCTGGGCAGATTTTTAAGCTGTTTTGGCAGGACTTGATTGGCTCACTAAAGAGAGGAATCCAGGACTGGGATATGAGGAATGTTGCATTTATATTCAAAAAGCCTTTAGATGAGACTGGGAGAATTACAGGTCATCCCTCCTTAAGCACGTTCTGGTGAAATTAGTTTGAAATGGATTTAAAACCAGGATAATGAAGTTTCAGGGACATATCTCACAACAGGAGAGCATGGGCCCAACAGACCAGAGGAGAGAGGTCTCGCAGAGGGGTTATGACTCAAGAACTGCATCGGGAAAAGGGTGGATGAGGGAGACTTGGAGGACATGGTGCCTTTGGATACCCAGGAGGTCTTTAACAAGGTCTAAAGAGCCTCCCACAGGAGAAAAGAGGCCACAGGGTGAGTGGGAAACTATTGTGGTGGTTCTACAGCTGTCCTGGGAGCAAGGAAATGGAGAATGAAATGGTCGGTGGTGGCAGAAGGCCCCAGCTCAGGGATCAGTCTCAGGTGTGCTGTGCTGGTTAATGGGCTGATCCATGGCTGGGACATGGAGGCCAATGAGCCTCCTGATGACCTAGAACTATTTTAGGTAGAAAAGCAAGGAGGAACCTCAGAGACACCTAAATGAGCCTGGGGAATCAGCATCACCACAGCAGAGGAAATCAGAGACTGATAAAACACAAATTAACATGGAGAAGAAACCAAGCAAATCCTGAGCTGGGCAGGGCTCTCCTCTAACCCGTGCCTGATGGAGAGTGACACCTCTGTGTCAGGACACACAGCTCAGTACAAGCCTCTTTGCACTCTGCAATTGCAGTCCTGAAAGCAAACAAACCAGACTGGTTTATAAACGCCGAGCGCTGATCTGTGCTGATGGCACCTCCACGTAAAAATCAATGTGGTGTCCTCAAAAAAGTAACCTCAGGGTCACTCAGCTTTTGGCCACTGGGATCCAGGGCCTCGAGACAGCTGAGCCAAAGCTAAAGGGACTGAAAAATGTTTGTGCTGTTTGTAACACGAGTAAGGGGTGATTTTGCAGAAGCACACGGAATAATTCAGGCTGGGACTTGTTGTCCTGCAGATTCAAAAGGAAAACAGCACCTGGGGCTGGGTTACCTGGCCAGTTCTCCTTCCAGAGGAGGCCAATGAGCACAGCAGAGAGTTTGTTTTGTCTTCCTGCAGTACCACCAAGGGAGAATCATTTAGCTTGGAAAAGACCTCTAAGATCATCGAGTCCAACCACCAACCCAGCATTTCCAAGGCCACGACTAACTCACAGAATTCTGTAATCATGGAATGTTTTGGGTTGGAAGAGACCTCAAAGCTCATCTCATTCCACCCCATGCCATGGGCAGGGCCACCTTCCACTATCTCAGGTTGCTCTAAGCTCCATCCAGCCTGGCCTTGGGCACTTCCAGGGATGGGGCAGCACCAGTTTCTCTGGCAACCTGTGCCAGGGCCTCCCCACCCTCACAGGGAAGGATTTCTTTCTAATATCTAATTTAAATTTTTCCTCTTTTACTTTAAAACCATCCCCCTTGCCCTGTCACTATCTGCCTGTTTAAAAAGCCCCTCTTTTTTTGTATAAGCTCCCTCTAACTACTTTCAGTAATACAGCACCTCCTGGGCCACAGAATGACAGATTCTGCTCCCACTGTCAAAAAGAGCGTTTTTCTTTTTTTAATTTCACATCCCTTCCTGCCAGTGCCTGTCATCTCAAAATGCCAGGGGGACATGGGTGGTGCCAGCCCCCCACGAGCCCCATGCCTGCCTGGTAGAGGCCTGTTTGCTTTTGAGGGCCACAAGTGCTGCTGCTCTGACCAAACACAAGTTTCAGATGCTTGATCATAGCTCTGGCCCTTTTCCAGACAGTCAAAACCCCTGGTAGCATCAGCCATATGAAAACTTTGGCAGCTTCTCTGCATAGTTTGAATCATTCATGGAAGGGCAAAGATACTCTTTGCTGGATTTTTTTTTTCTTTTTTTTTTCTCCTGACATAGGCACTTGCTGGTGAATCTGCTCTCAATTTTGTCCCTTCACATGTGATTATTCAGCTTTGTTCACTGATGGCTTTGGGCAGCGAGCTGGACTCGATGATCCTTCTGGATCCCTTCCAAATGGAGACATTCTGTGATTCTCTGCGGGATGCAATCAAAATGTTGAAATCCCTCTTATGTACCTGGCAGGAAACCTGACCCACTGGGCTGTCTCTGCTTTGATCTGATGGGATTTTGTGGTGTCCACATCACACTGGCTCTCCAGAAGGTTCTTCAGTGCCATGAAACACAAGATATCTTCCCAACCCCGGACTCTGATCTATCCTCTGGCCTCATTCCACCTCAACGCCAGGGCAAGAGCAGAGGTGCTGGTGGATTTCTTGATGCAAAGAGACCATAAATCATGCAAAGTTTAATGATTTCCAGGTCATTAGTGTGGGAGTGGAGGAGGGAGGGTGGCCTGGAGCAGATCTCCTTGCTATGGTGGAGGTGAGAGCTAAACTGGGTACTGGGAAAGGGGTTTGGGAGCGGGAGGTTTTCCCAATCCCTGCATGAATGAAGAGTATTCTGAACACCACCGAGGTTTTGAAAGCAGGTAGAGAGAGAAGGAAAGGTGCTGATGTGGTTCACAACACTCCTGATTAGAGAGAGATCTGAGCCAGCCACAACTGAGAGACACACAAAACATCGGGAGAGATCAGGATCGGTGGGCTCTGATGTGGGAACGCTCACAGCCAGCCCTCCCAGAGACCAGAACAACTGTCAGATTTGTGTTTGTTTCCTTTGGAGCTGATTTTTCTGCAGCTGAACGCTGGATTTTGGGCCTCTATTGAACTACAACTCTCTTAGATGAGAGCAACAGCCTTCCAGTAATTAGAACCCTTTCCTTCTTAGCTCAGAGTCATTAAGGAGGAGGATAAAGAGCAGGAGAAGGACACGAAAAATGAAGTTGTGCACCTCAGCAGCGAGAGGCAATCGGTGCCACATCACCAGCCACAGGTGACCAGGGACAAGGGCGATGGAGGTGGGGTCCCTGTGTGAGCCAACCTCAGCCTTTACACACCTGAGCAGGTATTGCTCACACTTGCCAAAGAGAAAAGGTGGGAGGATTTAAGGAAAACAAAATAAAAAAAAGAGAGAAAAATAAGTTTCCTTTCTGAGTAACTGTGTATGTACATAGAGAAGATGGAAGTGCTTTTATCATAAACATCAATTACAATAAATGAGAGCATTTTTCATATCCGCTGGGGAGGCGACGAGGAAGTATTAGCATAAAAGTGACTCAGCCTCTATGTCTAGATGCTTCTGAGTGCACCACATTTATTTTCCACTTTCAGTGGCAAATTTAACTTCCAATCATCAGTATTTTTTTCTTAGCTAATGATATTTACACACTTTTTTCTTTTTTTTTTTGGAGGAAGTGAGAAAAATCCAGCCGAGGGCGGCATTTTTGGTTAACTTTCTCCATTTCCTGGGTAAACGCTGTTTGTGCTCTCAAATGGCTCCCAGACCCTGCTGAGGCTGGAAATGTGAGCTTGATGTCACCCATGTGGGGTGTCCTGGAGAAGGGGGGTCACAACCAGCTCCTGCTGTGCTCCACAGACTCCTCTCCTCTCTCCTGGCACCCGCCTTGGTGAGACTCAAACATAAATACTGGGATATCAGGGTGGGAGGGTCTTTCCCTTGGAAACACATCACTTGACCTTGGTGCCCTTTCAGTTTCTGACCCTTCTGATGACGGGAGGGATGTAACAAAGAGCTCTGACCAGCCAGGGCAAATTTGGGGGATGAAAACTGAGGTCATCCCTGATTTATGAGCACTGCCAGGGTGCGGGGTGTGCCGACCTCCAGAGCACATCTGAAATGAAACAACAGGGACTGAGTTCTCCCCCTGATTATAAACAAATCAAAACCAGCAGGGAAGAAGAGCACTTTTACATCTTTTTTTATTATCTTTTTAATATCCTGGATGGCAGCCAATGTTTCTCAATGAAGTGTCTTTAAAATTGTGCCCAGCCAACTCTGGCTGTTTGAGGAGTGTGTGAACAGCTGCTCTGAGGCCTGATAAGAGCTGCTGCTTCCGAGGCTCTTCAAAGCCTCTAATCTGGTTGTTTCTCTCCAGGAGGAAATGTAAAGCTCTGCCCTCTGCACGTCATGGAACAAGGGATGGCATTTCTCACCGCAGCCTCAGACGAGTTTCACCCAAGACAAATGGTACTCCACAAGAAATCCCATTTCTAAAGCTGGAAGCCTCACACAGAGGGGATTTATTTTCCAAAGGATCATAGGATTGAGGAATTAATGAGGTTGGAGGTCTCCAATTCAGTCCTTTGCTCAACATTGGGCATGAAGTTGCCCAGGGTCTTGTTCCATGTAGTTTCAGGTATCTCCAAGGTGGAGCTGCACAGCCCTTCTGGATCCCCAGTCCAGGGCTGCACTGGACTCGGAAGAAATATTTTTTATTTGTTTCTAGTGGGAATTTCCCCTGTTGGATGTTGAGCCCATCACCTCTGAGGGGAGCCTGTCTCTGTCTTCTCTGTGCCTCCACTGGAGCAGTGCAGCCAGATATCCACCTAAAACCTAAACCTAAACCTCCACCTAAAACCTTCTTTTCTCTGGAGTGGATGAACCCAGCTGCCTCAGCTTCTCCTGGAGTGCAGCCCCCAAACTCCTGACCTCTGCTGTGGCCTCTGCACTCCCTTGTCCAGGTCCCTTTGCACATCAGCCTGGCCTTCCAGCAAACGGGCATCCTTGTCCAAACTGTCCTTATCCCATGGAAATCTCCCAGAGATCTGCTGAAGCATCAGGATGGATGCCCAGATGTCTCCCCTGGACAGGGAAGCATAATGCTGGTTTAACTTTTCATTGATTAATTATTTGTGGCTCATGCAAATGCTAAGGTCCTTTTTCATTATTTTTTCTTTTTTTTCACCTTTTCTTTTCAACTCGTGGTGATATTCTGGCTGCTCTGCTCGATCTGAGACTCTCAAAGCACGAGGTTCCCCCAGCTCATCTTTCAACCTGCCTCAGAGTGAGCTGCAGATCTGGGAGCCTTTTCCTCCTTTTCTTCTGCACTCGGCTGAGAGATTCCAATTTCATTTGAAGGCACCTCAAAATCCTTTTCTGGTTATTTTGGTACCTTATCCCTCCATTAGATACTACCTTGTGAAGAAACCTAGGGTTTGGAATATTTTTAAACTCTGTTAGATATTTCTAACCTAATGCAATTACAGATTTTGGGGTTTTTTTCCTATTTACTTAAATTATTACAAGGAATAAACTAATTCTGAGTGGTGTCTGTTCACTGCCCATGACTTCTTTTTTGTGTCTTGTGTTGCTAGCAGTGTTTTCAGGGAAGCATTGACACAAACACCATTTTCTTGTTTAAAATAAATAAATAAATAACCCTTTTACTTTACACTTGCCTATCACATTGGATTTTGCTACTAGACTGCCCATTGCCCCCATGGAGAAAAGTATTGGATGTAGAGAAGTTGGCATGTGAGGTATAATGCACATGGTATCCACGTGCTGATGGCCTTTGAAATTCCTCTCCTGTGATATTATCCGTTCCTCTTCCGCTTTTCTTTCCCATTTAGTCAATTATTGACTTCTTTTATAAAAGTTTATCTGTGTTTACGGTGTTGTTTCTACATTCAGCAGTTTATCCTGAAAAAGTTCCCATCCCTCTAAGCTGTCATGGGATAAGGAAAAAGTCCTGGTTTGATTACAGGTGGAATAAACATAGAAGAAGCAAAAAAAAAAAAAAATTAAACAGTAATTTCTGACACTGGACAGAGTTTATTTGGTCCCACAAATAGTCACTGTATTCCAAAAGGACCTGGGGAAAAGCGTGAATAGGTTGGTGATGGTTTGGTGACAATCCTTCATTATTCAGGGTGGTCAAAGCTAAGGCTAACTGTGAATATTTGTGTGAGACACCTCTCAACATCAGATCAGCAGGTGGTGAGTTTATTGCTGAGGTGGTGGAGCACTCAGGGGAAGGCAGCAGCACCCAGGGAAGGGCTGCTGAACCTCTGGGAAGGGCTGGGATGGGAACCTCAGCTCTGTGGTCAGAAAGGCCAAAAATTGGTAGGGATTGCTAGGAAAGGAAGTGAGAATAAAGAAAAGTATCATTATTCCATGTGCATGATGGTGTTACGAACATAGAAACATCCCTGGAGGAACTGCTGCTGAAATAATCTGGTTATCTTTGGCCACATGTTCCTAAAAAATGATGGAATAGACCTAGAAAAGGTTCAGGGAAGGAGGGAATTGAGAGGTCTGGAAAAACTTCCTGCTTGGATAGGTTGGGATACACATCCCTGGAAGTGCTCCAGGCCAGGCTGGATGGGGCTTGGAGCAAGCTGGGGTTGTGGAAGGGGTCCCTGCCCATGGCAGGGGTTGGAACTGGACGATTTTTAAGGTCCCTCCCAACAAAAACCATTCTGGGATTCCTTCTGGGATTCCTTCTGGGACAGGATTCCTTCATTGGAAAAGAGATGGTGAGGCTGGACACGATGGTTTGTAATTTGTAAATTAATTACACACATCCATGGACAGCAGATGGGAAGCAGTTATTGCCACAGGATAGCTTGGATCCTGAAAGTAGATGTGGGATGAAAAAGGAATTAGAACTATCCAGCCATTTGAGGCCCATTGGTGACCCCTTCCTTGCATGCCCTGAGTGTCAAAATCCAATTCCCTGGTTTAAAGAGAGGATGGAGTGAGACAGAGACCTCTCAGGCTGTAGGTCATGTTCTTCTCTCTGCTAATAAATCCCTCCAAAATAAACACCTAAATGAAAAGGGTGAAAAACAAATAACTTGTCTGGCCAACATAGAGCAGCAAAAATAGCTGAGGGGGCCCTCGGTAGAAAAATGTAATGCAGAGAGAATGGGTGCTAAAAATAAAGTAAAAATTAAATAAATTTCTGGAAAACGAGAGGAGAGG
>VZRR01013892.1:128416-174222 GCA_013398015.1 Oreocharis arfaki
AGGAGAGGAGAGGAGAGGAGAGGAGAGGAGAGGAGAGGAGCCTTTGCTTTTCTCTTCAGGTTCCTTTGGGTCAGTGGCAGATGCCTCAGCACAGCGTTTCCTCCTTTGCAAAACAGGTGCAATCTCTGGCCACTGCTTTAAGCTCAGCAGGACTTGCCAAGTCAGGCAGAAAAACATTTATTTTTAAGGGCAGACAGCATACTTTTGGTAATTGAGCCTGACCTCCTCCATAAGCAGGGCAGGACAGCAAATTTTTACATCAAACCCATTACTTTTCCCTCAGCCAGACCATGCCCTGCAAAATAATTCTCTCTTTTCTCCAAAGTTTTGCATTTCAACGCCCCCCCCCTTACATTTTTGAGAAAATTTACTCTGTTTGTTAATTTCTCCCTGTGCTCATTTTGCTTTTAATTTTAATTTCCCTGACTTCATCTCCCTGCCCCGTGGATTTTCTCATCCTTTGCCTGCTGAATGACAGAGTCCTGCTTCCCAGATCCCAAGAGGCTGGGATCAGTTGGATACAGCATCATAAAGTCACCCCAAGACAAGCCTCTCAGGAGCAGCACCGTGCCAGAGCAAAGATGATCATTTAGAGGCTGACAGGAGAAAGTGGAGACTCAAAACGAAACCTAAGTCACGTCTCCTGGTAAATTAATCAGCAGGGGTGTGTTTATTCCTTTTCACAGGCAGTTTGTTGGCACAATTACTCATCTTTGCTCAGATTGAAAAGCTGGAGGTGGGATAAATACCTGTTGTGCAGCCAGAAATAGATGGCCAAGTCACAAAAATTGAGAAAAACCCTATTTTCTAATTCCTTGGGAGTACGTTGTGGAGAAGAATAAAGCCTTGTCCAACCTGGCCTCGGACAATTCCAGGGATGGGGCAGCCACAGCTTCTTGGGAAATCTGTGCCAGGGCCTCAGCACCCTCACAGGGAATAATTTCTTCCTAATATTTAATCTAAAGCTGCCCTCCTTCAGCTTAATGCCATTCCCCCTTATCTTACCACTTTCTACTCATTAAAAAGTTAATTTTTGATTAACCTAATTTATCTCATTAACTTAATTTTAATTAATCTCCCTCTTTTTAACAAGCTCCCTAAAAAAGAGGTGAGAGCAAATTCATGGAACAGCACAGAACGAGGAATTACGCAGCCGACAGGGACCTCAGAAGCCTCAAACTGCAGCAGGATCCGTCCTACCTGAAATGCCACCCCACATAAATATTTGCCAGGACTCTGGTGGTGGAGAACCCCCAGCCCCTCTGGGTGACTGATTTCGGCAGTGGAACATCAGAAAGCTCTTTATGGATTTCTGCATCACTCGGGTGGTGATTGAGCAGCTGCGCTGAACGTAGGGAATTTTGGGTAGTCTGAGGAGGACATGGGACACGGTCCCACGAGTGCTTTGGCAAAGAGAGCACAAAGAGAGGGTTAGAAGGATAAATTCTACACGAATTTATCTGTGTTTATGTGCAGATCCGTGAGGACGTACATATTAATACAAATATATGAATATGCGCCTATATAAAAACACATTTATTCACTGTCAACACCCCTCCCCTGTCCCCTGAAGCTTTAAGAAGCAGCATTTAAGCTTGAAACTCAGAAGGAGCTGAGAAATGAGAGCCCCACAGCAATCAAAGTGAAATTGGATTTGCGCCGTGAATCATCGGCTGAGGACTGGAGTAATAAACACGCATAAAACAACGGCAATTTACTCACATATTAACAACTGTGCTGTCAAGGCAGCAAACCTTTTAGACCCATAAAACCACCTTGCTGTGAGGAAAACAGGGCTGCCCAAGTGCATTCCCTTTTCCTAAGGATGCGTGGAGAAATTCCAATTTCCAGCTCGCAAATGAGAAAGAGCTCAGCCCAAGTAAAGTCCGGCTTTTTGTTTTGGTTTGTATATGCTGGGTTTGGGGCTTTTGGGGGTCTTTTCCTGTGTTCCTGTCATTTTTTTGCATTTCAAACACCTCCTGCAAAGTTTGGGAATGAGAAGTCTCCCCTGACAAGGAGAAAGACCGTGGTATTCCTCTCCTAATGATTCCAGCCCAAGCCTCCTGGCCACGGGTGAGGCTAAGATTTGGGACTTTCTCTCCAAAAACACCCTCCCGCCACAGCTGAACTCAAATTTCTGACCCACCCGTTGTTCTGTCAGGTTTTAAAGCAGCCATGGATGTGCCAGGGGAGAGCAGAGGGGTTTGAACAGGCAGTGCTGTGTCTCTCAGCAGTGCTGCTGCTGCTTAATTGTGGTCCCATTTCAGTGAGATTTATGAATCATCTATAGCCCTCAGAGAATTCTTTTGTTTTTTCTCCATCCAGAAGGCAACAGCTGTGGAGAAAAGAAGAGCAAATATTCAGCACAGGAGCTGGATCAGGCCCTGATTTTTTGTGAAAATCCCAAATGCTTTCTTTTAGTGAGATTTTTAGCTGTGGTCAGCTGGACTGCGGTTGGCTGAGTCCTTCCTTGCCTCAGACTTTGTGAAGGCAAAGGAGAGAACTGAAGAAAGTCCAGCAAACTCTGAACTATGTGAAATGTCCTGCTTGAGGGTGCATTATAAAAAGTTAAATTGGAGATCTGGGCATAATGAATGCCAGATAATGTTCTCAGAAAATGCATAAAACCTATTTTTGATCCCTACACCCTTCCCTCAAACCCCAAGACATCTGTTATCCACTGGCACTGCACACAGGAAACCTTTAAATTTGGCCAAGTTTGGTTTATTGAACTGAATAGAACTGAACATTTTTGCTATGAACCTTTTTTTAATGCCCTCCTGGGACTCCAGTGTAATTTACAATCTCTGAGTTGTCCCTCCTGGCATCTTGGCAGGACTCTATGTCCCGGGATGTCACAGGGGCTGGGTGGTGTGGTCCATCCTGATCTGACTTTTGGTGATGAGTTCAACCACAGGAAAATACCCTGCATCCTCTTTTCCCAAGAGAAAAGAGAGGATCAGACTTTCAGTTTCTGTCTGTTCTTTGCCTAACATTCACTTCTGCTCCCAGCTCCCAGCCCAGGTCCTCCTGCCATGGTCCTGAGCCAGTTTTGCACATCAGGTTTTCCATCCTGTTTCCTGACGTGTGCAGATGTCCTGGACAGCCTGGAATGGCTCAAATGGCACAAAATGCCCATATTCAATCCAGAATTAATTATTTTTTTCTCTAATGGAATTTAAACACGACTCATACACGGACACCTCATTGGAGATGTTTTAATCCATGAGCTGAATCCCACAGAAGGTACCCAAAAAACCCCCAAACCTACTTGTCAGTGACCTCAGTGTCACTCTGTGTGACGTGAGGCTCCAAGAAGGGACCCTTAGGGGTCTCGAAGTGGAAACAAAAATTGAAACCTTTTCACAGGATGGCTGAAGTTTCTTGGGAAACCTCCAGGCAGCTCCCAGCCCCAGCTACAATCCCTGTCCTGTGAAAAGATTGTAAAAGTCAGTTTATTGAGGGGATGGTTTTCAATTTCTGGGTGGTGGAAGAAATTTCCCGTCAGGAACCGGCACACAGGGATGGCAAAATCCTATGGCCTTGATGACCTGATGTGCATTTGGGTCTAAGCTTTGAGTTCTCCATTTTTTTTTTCCTCATTTTTGCCTCTGGGCAGGGAAATGCAGGAAGCAACTGTGGCATGGAGGGAGGGGACACGGAGAAGGCTGGACCTCCCCAGAGCCTGGGTGGCTCTAGCCGAGTCCCCTCTCTGACCATGGGAAATTCAGAAGGAATAGAGGCAAAGAAAAAGCCAACAGTGAAATATCCCTTGAAATATCCTCTCAGCTGGCAGCAATTTCTGCCTCAGGGATTTCTCAGCTCGGGGATTATATAAATGTTCCCAACAACCCTTGATGAGTTTATCTGTCACCAAGGCACCCAACTGCTGTTGTAACCCCTGCAGACAGACGCGATATCTCGTGGTGATGAGTTCCACTGTTCAAAAATGAGCCATGTGAAGAATCACCTCGCTCTGTTCGTTCTGATAATTGGCTTTGATGTCACTTAGTCCTTGCACTACGAGAGGCAGTGAGCAGTCATTCACTGCTTGTCTTCTCCCCAGCACTCCTGGTTCTACAGACCTGAGTTCTCAGTCATCAGAGTGCCCCTTGATTTAAATGTTCTTTGGATGGAAACCATCCCGTAACTTTGGTCCATTCTATCGTTTTTGAGCTGATGAATCAGAAAAGCAAACAGCAGTCAAATTAAATGTACATCAGAGATGTATTCAGAGATGTAAATGTATTTTCGAGGTTGCTCTCCATCTCTTCCATTCTCCATTTCTTCCCCCAAATTCCCCAACATAATTTTCACCTCTGACTGCTATCAAATATTGATCCAGTGTTTTCATGTTTTATCTCCTTTTGATTTTCTCTTTTGCCCTTCCCGTTCCTGTCTCAGATATGCATTATATAGATAAGAATCCCAGAATGGTTTGGGTGGGAAGGAACCTTAAAGCTCATCTCATTCCCGCCCCCTGCCATGGGCAGGGACACCTTCCACTAGCCCAGGTTGCTCCAAGCCTCATCCAACCTGGCCTTGGACACTTCCAGGGATCCAGGGGCAGCCACAGCTTCTCTGGGCACCCCGTGCCAGGGCCTCAGCACCCTCACAAGGAACAATTCCTTCCCAAATATCCAATATAAACCTGCTCTCTAGATGTGGCTGGTGTGATCCCTTCATCCTTGTGTGGCAAGAAACTGAGAGTGTCCTCTCCTGACTTGCTTTTATAATAAATTCTTCCATGTGGGAAAGATTATCCTTGTGAAATTGCAAAAAAAGGTCTTAGAGAAATAAGCAAGAGTGGATAATTTTCAGGTTTTTCTTCCTCCCCCCTTCATCCCCTGCAACCCTTGTTTTAAAAATCAGACACAGCAACAATCCACAGCAGCGTTTTAGACAGGTTTGTGCATGTATTTGGTACAAACAAACAAAAATATGTGCATTCTGTTTCATAGAGCTTACATCAACCTGGCAGAACCTGAAACACAAAACAGAAATACTCCGGCTAATAAATACATCTGGGGATGAAAAATAAAAATCTATACATAAAAAATTCCAATGTTCTGCTAAAGAAAATGTACACTTATATACACACTGTAAACAATAGTAATGCAACCCAGCTGCAGCCCAGCTCAGGCTGATGGGGACCTTCCTTCCCTCGTGGACTTGGGAGAGTCCAGTGACAGAAAATCTCATTTTCCACTCTCAGCTCTTGGTTCCTTGAAGCAGCAAGGTCTGACAATGCAACTGTGGCACGGAGCCAGTGCAATGAGGTGGGACCTGATGCAGAACCGAGGTGCAGGTGCTTTGGGAAATGGCCTGCCTGGCAAATTTGCAGGAGCAGGGCCATTCCCTCAGCTGGTCACACCCTTGTGGATCCAGGGAAATCCGTGGGTTCAAACTGAATTTACCTCCTGAAAGTCTGAGCCCGTTTTTCCAAACTTGAGACAGCTTGGAAATTAGGGGATCCAAGGAGAAATGCTCAATTTCAGATACTCAGGTCATATTTCATACAAGATTTTCCTTCCTCCCTGCCAGCAAAGATGGCCGAGTCTCCTCTGAATGAAGCTCTGCATGAGCAGCCTCAGAGCCCAGTCCTGGCACTGTTTCTGATGTGAGATGCCAAATAAAAGCGGGGTGAAAACCAAGTATTTTGCCTGAATGCAGCACAGCAGAGCTCAAGGCTTCCCTACAGCACCTTCCAGGGCATCTCTTGGGGCCAGATCAAATACAGTGAGTAAGTGAGCCAGAATTTGGGCATTTTTGTGTGTGTGTTTTGTCTGTGCTTAAGCATACTTTATTTTCTCCCTTTTAAGTCTGTAAAGACTTGGGATGGAGAGGCAGAAAACTCCCAGACTAATCTTTTTTTCCCCTGCTGGAAAAGCTTTCAGGGGGCTGGAGGCTGTAAATGTGAGTATTTCAATACTGGAAAAAAGAAGAAAAAGTATATTGAAAAGATCAGGGAGGAAGTGGAAGCAACAATGCCAGCTCATTTATGGGAATGCACTGATTTGCCAAATCTTCATTTACAGAGGGATGTTTGCCCATTTGTGGGAGAATGCCTGGTATTTTAGGAGTGGCACATGCATATAAACACAGTAAGGTATGTCTGTCTGTCTGTCTGGCCATGGATGCACTCATGGACTGTCCTCTCCCTGGTCTCTTCTCTGCTACACTCCAGTGCCTCCCACCAGGATCCCCAAAAACGCCCAGGGAAACAGTGGCAGCTGCAGTCCTTACACTACAAAATTAATTTTCGTGTCACCCCACCATCACTGTAAGGTCTCACTTCCCTTCAAAGCCAAAGAAACAGGGGGAAAAAATGTATTTCCCCACGGAAATTCCCATGGGGTGTTGGGTCATTCCCTGCTTTGCTAGGGCAGGGCTGTCAGCCTCAGGCTGGTTATGCAGATGCTGGAGAACATGCAGGTGGTTGGGAGTCTGAGTTCAGCGTAAGTGCTGGGATTTGCTGCTGAGAGGAAAATATCTGGAGAAAATCTGCTGGTATTTGTGCAATAATTGGTCCAGTTTGGAGTCCTTACATCAAGTAAAGGGTGTTGAGACAGGGCCAGCTCCAGATATCTTGTCTCAATATGCACTGCACAAGAGAGTAAAAAATTAAAAAGTCCAGCTTCCCTCCTGTTTTGTTTCCCTCTAAAGCAAACCAGAATATCAGAAAGAGAGGTGACATTCTCCCTGCTGTGCCTGGTCGCCTTTCATCTTCCTTTGGCAGCCACCCTTAGTGGGATGAGCCGGATGTGCTGCAGGCACTTTCATGAAAGACTCCTCATGGGTTCGAGGGGCAGTGCTGATGTGGAGCAGTTTCCACCCAGGACACGCTCAGTGCCGTGTTTCCACCCCTCAGGACTTCTCATTCCTGTTCTTCAGTTCCCTGCTTGAGGCTTGAGGCACGTCACCTCAGATCTGTCCTCTGCCTCCATCACCTACCTGTCTCCTGCTCATGGTCGCTCCCTGGGGCTCATTATCTGAAATTTGATTAAACCACTCTGAATTTCGAACCCAGTGCCTGCAATCCATGGCCAAGTAGAGCTTGGGTGACCATTTGCTGAGCTGCCTGGCCAAGGTGGGCTTGGCATGGCTCCAGCTCCTTGAGTTTCCCGGAGGAGGCCGTGGTGCCCTCCTGAGGGGTGCTCATGCTCTGGGGCTGTGAGCAGGGGAAAAAACCACCTTTATTGCCATTACTTTGGACCGTGTTAGTGAACACTGCCAAGGCAATTGTTGGCAGCCACCAAAGGTTTGATGTATCAGGCACGTGGGAGGTCCCTGGGGAGAAGGGTCGTGAGTGTGACCCTGACTGGGGAGAAGATCCCTCTACTCAAGGGAGCTCCAGCTGCACCTCAGCTCCACTTTAGCTTGGACTCTACGGGCAGTAGAAATGCAAACTTCCAAACTCAGCCATCCCACCTCTCCTGAGCCACAGCACAGGCTGGCTGAGGACCTGCATCACAGAATCACAGAATCAGTAAGGTTGGAAAAGACCTCTGGGATCATTGAATCCAACCACTAACCCAGCACCACCACATCCACAACTAAAGCATGTCCCCAAGTGCCACATCCACGTGTCTTTTGAACACTTCCAGGGATGGTGACTCCACCAGTGCCCTGGGAAGCCTGGTCCAGTGCCTGACCACCCTCTGAGAGAAGAAATTCTTCCTAATATCCAGCCTAAACCTTCCGTGGCACAAGTTGAGGCCATTTCCTCTTGTCCTGAGTGAAGCCCCTGGGATGCATTTTTATCCTGCGTTTTTTGAGAAAAACAACGAGAGCAAAGAAGGGGACAGGAAAGGTTGGGGATGATTGACACCAAAAGGAGCTGGTTTCTCTGTGTGTCACACACGGATGTTCACTAAAGCAAGGTGGGTTGCAAGTGTTTCACTGGAAAGTGAAGTGGGAGACGCTTCACAGGAGGGAATTAGAGGACAGAGACCTGCACGGCCCTTGGCAACAGTGTACACATCTGGAACAATGGCCTAAAACCTGGTGATTTTAGGGGCAAAGCTGTGGCCGCCGCAGAGATGATGACTGAGAGCCGGGATCCCTCCACGCTGCTTGGGAGTACCCCAGCCTGCTCTCCCTCCGAAGCCAAGGCCTTGTCTGGAGGTCCTGTTCAGGACCCACAAGCTCCCAACCCACTGCATAAAGGATCAGCTGCCAGCTACTGCTGGGCAGTGTCCTTGCTGGATGCTGCCTCTGGATGGAAACATGACCACATGTACTAAGGCAGGGTTGGCAACTTTTGGGCTTTGTTCTTTCCATTAGATTTCACGGTGGTGTTTTTAAGGCAAAGGAGACATCCTGGTTTCCCTTAATTGCACAGCTTCTTCCAAAGCCAAAGACAACCATCCACCGGAGGAGACAGCCCTTGACAGACCTTCCCCTCCTGCTGTGGCTCGTTAGAATGGGATATGCCATTGGCTCTAATTTGAGGAACCCATAGCCCCACAGAACGTGCTGAGCTCCGTGTGGGGGATGCTTGGATAACCTTTGGGCAACTGCATTTAATACCTGATTGCTGCTTCCAGCCTGCCTGACAGACCCACAGGTGGTATCCCTCCACGTTTCTGCCGGATACCTCTAAAGAAACCATCGACAGCTGCCCCAGAGGCTTCAAATATCTGTTTCTCTCAGCCCACAGCAGTCTGTTAAGTCATGGGTTTGGTAGTCCATGGTTTCCGTGAAATCATGAGGGATCCCGATCGAGACGGACTCCACCTCTGTCTTGTAGGTGGCTGTCACCCCCCCTTTGCTGGAGCCACCCCGGATTTTGTTAGAAAGGCTGTTCATCTTCTCCTTCAGCTGGGTGGATGCTGGTTTCTGGAAAGGGGTGAGCATTTTCCAGCCCTTGAAGCTGAGCGTTCGCCTCTTACTGGCTCGCTCCTGGAAGGAGGAGTTAAATATGAAGGAGCTGTTCAGGGTGTTAATCCTGGGCCTTAGGTCTGTCTCTGAGTCCTGCACTGAGCTGTTGATGGAGGCCCCTCTCCAGTGGTGGTCGTAGACCCTCCAGATGGGCCGTCTCCGCCGGTGGCACTGGCACTTGAGCAGCCGGATGAACGCGCGCTTGAACTCCTTGCTGGAGCACGGGTAGATGATGGGGTTCACGCAGCTGTTAAAATATCCCAGCCAGAAGATGATCTTGAAGACGATTTCAGAGGGCTTCAGGGATGGGAAGAAAGAACCTTGGGAGAGATTGAAAGAAATGTGGTTAGAGGAAGTGGAAGGGTGTGGCAGAATAAAGCGATAAGGGTGATGGTCAATCCAGTCTGGAAGAGGTGAGGTGTGTAGAAATGGCTGAAGGTGTGGTGGTGGTGAGACCCCAGAACATGTTTCCCAGAGAAATTGTATCTCCTCAGCCCTGGAAGTGCCCAAGGCCAGGCTGGATGGGGCTTGGAGCAACCCGGCCTGGTGGAAGGTGACTTTCAGGTGATTTACTGCCTCCAGACTTACAGACTTCAGAATAAAATCACTGCTACAGCCTTGTCACCTGCACTGAGAGAAGAACAACACCCCTTCACCTCCTCCTCGTGTATTTTGGGTCATCAGTGTCACACACCCTCTGTTCAGATATCGTGGTGATGCTACGGGGAGCTGTTAAAGTGGGCTCAGATAACATCCACTGCCCCGAAGTTTATCCTTGGTACTTTAAAACACTTTTGTCTACCCAGCCCCTCCTTAGGTTTTTTTGCAGTTTCCCACTGTTTTTCTTGCTGAAAAAGCTGGAGATTTGTTTTCAAGCCAGAAGATGTCAGTGTTGCTCCCACATGGCCTCGACACAACATTCCCCACTTGGATCTGAAATAACTTTCTGACTCAGCCTTAATTTCTTTTAATTTTAGCTCTGGATGACAAATCGTGCCACCATGTGACTGAGCGTTAATTTGTATTTTAGTAAATAACATTAACTCCAGATATCATTATTATTTTCCCCTGCGCTCCCAAGCCTGGTATCAAAACAGTAAAACAGGTGCCAGGAGCCAGAAATTTGTGACTGACACTACATAAAAGCTCCACAGGCTGTTTGCTGGAGGAAAACCATCCTCCAGGAAACTCAGAGAACTGGTTTCCAGCAAAGCTTTCATGCACCCATCCCTAAAAAGTGGAGAAATTTCAGCCAGACTCAACATTAGGTACGTGGGCAGCTCCATCACGGGGATGTGGGAGAAGGCAGACAGATCCCAGCATTTTATGATGGTTGGGCAGGGAAAGCAGCTAAAATATCTGCCAAAGGCCGACCACCCAAGGCAGGCGGGAGCGCAGGCTGGCTGTCAGTGTGTGCTGAAGGGGGCATGGAATCAGGAGAGTGAGCTGGACTGACATCTCTGCTGGGAAGACTCAGGGCCTTCCTGGAAATGAAGGGCGTTTGCAGCTTAGTGAGCAGCTGCTGGTGGTGCAGCTTAGAATGGAGCAACGATCATGGAATCATGGAATGGTTTGGGTTGGAAGGGATCTGAAAGATCACCTCGTCCCAAATCCACTGCCATGGGCAGGGACACCTTCCACCAGCCCAGGTTGCTCCAAGCCCCGTCCAACCTAGCCTTGGACACTTCCAGGGATGCAGGGGCAGCCACAGCTTCTCTGGGCACCCTGTGAGGGCCTCTTCACCCTCAAAGGGAAGGATTTCTTCTCAATATCCCATCTAACCCTGTCCTCTGCCAGTCTGAAGCCATTCCCCCTTGCTCTGTCACTCCATGCCCTCATAAATAGTCTCTCCCCATCTTCCCCATAGGCTCCCTTAACACAGCGGTCAGATTTGTAGAGGCAATGACCCCAGCTCGGTTGTTTTAGACCAAAGGAGTTTATTCTCTTGGGGACAGTGCTGAGATTTGCTGAGGTTGGCTCTGGGCTGCTGAAATCATCAGATTTGAGCCTAACCCCAGCTGTCACACCTCTCTGAGTGACAGCCAGGAGCTCTGAACACCCCAGTGGAGCTGGGGCCATTCCCTTTGCCTTCCGTATAGCATCTCCTCCGTCCTCCATCCTACCATGACTTTGACAATCCCCTTTCCTCAGTGCCCCCAACCCACCCCCCAGGACCTACAGGAACGATGGATGCATCAGGGAATGGGACCAAGGCAGGTGAAGGACTTCGCTGAACATATAATCCTGCTCATTCCCTTATCAGGGAGAGGTTTCCTGCCTCAGTTTCCCCACTGGAGGAAGGGTTAATTACCAGGAACTCTTCACAGTGTTGCTGTGAACCCTGTTTGCAGCGTGCTCTGGGCTCTCAGAGGAGCTGCAGCTCTATGGAGTATTTTTCAGCTTCAAGAGAGAGGAAAAGAAAACAAAAAACTATGGTAACAAAGCAAATAAAAGAAGGGTCTCTTTTTAAATTCAGCTGGTAATTACTGCTTGAGCCAGGCTGCTTAAGAGATTGGTGCTTGCCTAAACAGCCTGATGGTTGCTAAAATAATAACTTCTATCTGGTGTTCAGCAGTTCAGTGCACAACGCAGTTTCTGTACTACGTGCTTTGTCCTTTGCATCCAGATAGAAAACACAAACTGAAAAGGAAAAGGAGCTGTGAATTCTCTGAATTTCAACTTTGGCTGGTTTTCACCCAGCGAGAACCTTGTGTACATACGAAGACAAGGGGCCCATTACCATCCTCATTGCCATGCAAATAAGCGTGCCCCTTGGAAGGGACGTGTCCTGAGTGCATCCACAGTTTCCTCATTTCCTTGCCCTGGGACGAACAGAACTAGGCAGGGAGTCCCCAGAACAGCTGCTCTGCACATGCTGGAGCATCAGACTCTTCAGATGGGCACTGGGAGGCTGCACATAAGAGGATTTGAGGGGTCTTTTTCAGGGAATGTGTAAAAAAGTTGAAGAAATCAGTTTTTGCTTTTATATACACAAATATGCAACAACACTTTGAGGGTTTTGGGCTGGGCTTCGTAACGTTTCCTATATAAATAAATGAAAGTCAGTACTGAGTGACGGACTCTTGAGCTCAGAAAACACAGAAAGATGTGTCCAAGGTCCAGAAATGGAGAACATGAGTAAAAGATCAGGAATAGCAACACAGAGTGATGCACCAGCCCTTCAGTCTGTTATCTCAGTGTAAGAGCAATTTTTGGTGATCTGGCCCCAAAAGCATCAAAGCCAGGACAGAACAACGTCAAAGAACAGGAAGAACAATTTCTGTAGGATCTGTGCCACAATCCAGCAGGGAAACCTGGTCTTGTTTAAAGAGGAGCTTTTGCTATGCACTCAAATTCAGCCCCCTGGGCACCTCTCCCGGGCATCCAGCTAAGCACCTCATGGGGTGAGGGAGGAGGAGATGGTGACACCCACCTTGGGGACATCCATCAAAATTTATAATAATAATAATGCTGGGGTCTTAGCAGTTCATTTGGGGGCTTTATTCCTTCCATCATTTTATAAAATATCATCCCACATCTTGCAATATCTGAATCTGACAGAGCTGGGTCAGGGCAAGGGCTGTACGTCCTGTTGTAACCCTAAATAATTATCTTCAGGACCATTCAGAAATTAAGAAAGCTGCAGGTGAGCTCAGGAAAAGCCTGTTTGCACCTTGCAAAGTGACTGAAGCTACAGACTAAACGTGATCTGGAGATTGAACTTCATTTTTTCGGTGGTGCAAAAGCTGAGCCAATAAAGTATGTGCTCACACTTTTTTCTTTATTCCTAGTTAATGTCACCCTGCTCATATTTGGGGAAAACCAGGCGGGTAAAAATCTCCGGAGCCATGGGGATGCTTCCCAAAGCTGTGATGCTCTGTGGTGGGCTGCAGTGGATGCAATCTCCTCTCTACATATCCAAACACATATCCCTTTTTAAAAGAAGTTGTTTGAGCTAACACAATCTCATGATCTTTCCTTGCTCGCCCTTCTCCACCCTGCCCTCCCCATGACTCACTGGAAGGTGATATCACTTGGATTGTTCGGAGGGTTGCTGGTCAAAAATAAAGCAAAACAAGAAAAAAAGACAAATGCACCAATGCAAATGGAGCCAGTCCAATCTAAATTCTGGCCCTGGCTCCCACTGCACAGCCAGAATCCATGAGCAGGCTTAGTTGGCAAGGGCATCTCTGTTCTAAAAGGTCCCTGCTTTGCGGCATGTCCTGAATAGTCCATGGCACAGGAATGCCGCAGACACAAAAGCAGGTGGGAAAAACAAAGGCACAAAGTCACGCCCCAGTGCTGTCCCACCATGAAATTTGAAATGCAAGGACCTGCAGGACTGTTCAACACTGATAAAGGTGTTGCTGTTGCTTGGTGTGAGCTTTGTATCAGGAGTGGGCATGCAAAAAAAGAGCTTTTGGAGAGCTGGACCTTACAGGTGTCATCACAGGGGAGGGAAGGTGAAACCTTCCACAGGAGGTGGCAGGTGAACAGCTAAGAAGAGAACATGGTTCATCTCACAGCAGGCTGCTCAGCTGTGGATGTTCCTACAAGCAGGTGGTAAAAATTGATTGGCCAAACTCATGGAAAATTAAAAACCCAAAAATCCACCCATGTGCAAGAACCACTCTGCTCTTGAGTTAGGAAACCCCAGAAATTCGTAGATAGAATTAGAACTGTGGTGGGGACAGGTGTGCCATCACCTGAGCTTCTCCTGGATGTGGCCTCAAGGATTCAGGAGGGGATTGAGGACTCCCTTGGGATGTATGAGAGCAGCAAGTAAAGAGAATTGCAGCTGGTAGAGAAAAAGCCCTGGCACAGGCGGTACCACAGCTGCTCACTGTGGGGTCTCCTGGCCAAAGGAAGTCAGAGAATCATGGAATGGTTTGGGTTGGGAGGGATCATAAAGCCCATTTCATTCCACACCTTCCACTATCTCAGGCTGCTCTGTCCAACCTGGCCTTGGACACTTCCAGGGATGAGGCAGCCACAGCTTCTCTGGGCAGCCACAGCTTCTCTGGGCAGCCTGTGCCAGGGCCTCACCACCCTCATATTGAAAAACCTTTTCCTTGTATCCAATCTAAATCAGCTCACACTCTCTTCCTTCTTTTCTTCCTGACTCTCACAAAGTAAATGAATTAAATCTGGTCCAAAGTAATCATGAACTGCCCCTTTTCTGCTCAATACCCAGCTTGCATCTCTCCTTGCCAGCTCCTTCCGTGGCCCCCATGATGTACAATCTCCCTGATGCAGCTGCCAAGCTATGGGAGAAAGGACTGGATCTTAGCAAGGATTTCTCCCAGCGTGTGAGACTCTCAGATTCTGACTGGTCTTTCCTGACCTTCTCCTCCTCCTCTATTAACCACCCTCACTGGGTATTTGTAGGCATATCAGGGTCCCTAGAGGGTTAACACCTCCTTGGTGTGTCTTGGAGTGATGAGGGAGTTCACTGCCCTCCTAGGATGGATCCAAGAGCTGCTTGGCCTGGGGAGGAGGACAGCGTGTTCACAGCCACTCAAGAATTTTCCCTGGAGGACGATGGCATTGGGATATCGGGTGGAATTCCTCAGGCCTGTCAGCTCTCCAGCCGACCCCATAAACAATGTCACAGATCAGCAGCAGCTTCCCAATGAAAGCCCCAGTGAGCTGCCTGCATGTCTCTCTGCTGCCTGTGTGTCCAACTTCTGCATCCTGGTCTGGCCCAAAGAGAAGCAGTGAGAAGGCACCACTCTCCTGACCATTGCTGACCTTCTAGGCAGTGTTGTGTCCCAGGTCATGGTTGGAGAGATGCTCCTGGGGAGCCCCTGGCCATGCCAAAGCCCGTGGTGGGGTGTGCAAACCTGGTGTGTGGGATTCCTGTGGGGAGGGAGGGAAGCTTTTGGTGTGATGGAGATCGGGGAAACTTTTGTCTGGCAGTGGTGGGGAGATTGCAAAGGGAGGAGAAACGAGTCAAGGGCTCTGAAAAACACCAGCACTTTCAAGCAGGATCTCAAATTTGAGGTTTGAGTGTGGTTTGTGTGTCAGCAAGAGGAGCAGAACGCAGCAGAGCCTTGTACTGGTCATTCACTGTCAAATTCCTGCCCCCCAAACCTGTCTCCCAACATTTAGGAATATGGTCCTAGTGACGTCCCCAAAACTTTTCTCTAAGGTGCTGCACATCAGTAGGACTTCCACCAAAATTGCCCTTTATTCCCCTCAAATACTGGAGATTTTCTCAGGGTAATCCTGGGAACTCGGACCACTGGCAGGAATAATTGCTGTGAGGACGTTTCTGAGGCATCAAATTTCCTGAAAAGCATGGCTCTTGTGTGAATCACCTAACCGAGCTCAGGCATCTGAGCACATCCTGGGGCTCCTCTTACAGTCAATAGCTGAGAGGGAAGATTTTCTGGTGAGAGTAGAGTGATCCATCTCATCCTGAGTGTAAGTGTACCAGGTAGATGGAGCACACCAGGTTTCAGATGATTGGACTCAGACTCTTGGCTCATGAACAACCACATCACAGGCATCCAAGGTTATACCTGACGGATTTCACCCTAACATCACGATCCCCTGGTGGTCTGATCCTCTCTGAGAAGTTGCCAAAGCTTTTCATGCATCAGTTTCTCCCCTATGCAGGACAGGCCTTTGATCTCTGGAAGAATTTCGCCAGTGGAAGGTGAAGTGAAGAGCCACACAGGTTCATCTACACTGTTCCCTGACAGAAACCTCACAAGCAATTTCAAAGATTGTGAATAGCTCTAATTTGCCTAGCGTGGTCCAGCCAGACCCCTCCAGATGAATTTGGTCCAGGGAACAATTCACTCCAGGGCCCATCCTCAAAAGAACATAAGGAATTGACTTTGCAGACCCCCCAACATTGCCCCAGGAGACTCTGCTCCCCTAACCACCTCCATATGCCCTGGTGCCACATCACAGGGCGTGGAATGCAAAGCTTCTGCTCCACACTGCAGATCCAGGCTGGTGGGCTGCCACACAGCACCCCCTGCTCTGCCAGAGATCCTGAGGTTCACAGGACAGGAATCGTGCAGCAGGACCACGGCAGCACCGCGTGGGGCACAAGACAGGCTTCGGGCAAGATCCTGTAAAGTACTCACTCTGCTCTGCTCTGCTCTACAGCTCTTGCTCCAGGGACTTCAGATCATAAACTGGTGCTCTTTTTTCTCTTTTTTTTTTCTTTCTTTTTTTTTTTTTTTTTTTTTGACAGCATAGCTGCTCTAAGTTACCTTGATTCCTGAGCAAGTTGTAACTAAACTGGTAATTTGCTGGATATCATTGGGAATGTGCTTTTGTGACATGATTAGAGACAGGTGAGGGGGCTCAAAGAAGGTTCAATCATACCATCAGGTTTGGGTTTGGAATTTGGTTTGGGTTGGAATACCACACAATTTGGTTTGGGTTGGAAGGGATCTGAAAGACCATTTAGGTTCCCACCCCCTGCCATGAGCAGGGACACCTTCCACTATCCCAGGTTGCTCCAAGCCCTGTCCAGCCTGGCCTTGGACACTTCCAGGGATGCAGGGGCAGCCACAGCTTCTCTGGGCACCCTGTGCCAGGGCCTCACGACCCTCACAGGAAAGGATTTTTTTAATATCTAATCTAAACCTACTCTTTTTCAACATGAATACATCTTCCTTTTCCTATCACTCCATGACCCTGCAAACAGTCACTTTCCGTCTTTCTCACATACTCCCTTCAGGTGCTGGAAGGTCACAATTAGGTCACTCCAAAGCCTTCTCTTTTCCAGGCTAAAAAATCCAAATTCTCTTATATGCCTTCTTTCTTGGGAGGGCACTGACCATTCTTCTGGGGACTCACAGCTGAAATCATCATCGGCAAATCCCCAGAAGGTCATTTCATCCGTTGCATCCTCCTTCCAAGGACCTGGATGTCCCATGCACGAAACTTCCTCACCTGGCGGGAATACACCACACTCCATCTTTGATGAGGGATCTCTAAAGAAGAAATTCATGCTTTAAACAACGGAATAACTCAGGAATTGCGGCCTGCTACTGCAAAGGGGTTGATAACAATGTCTGCAAGCAGAAATTGTACAAGTAGCACAGAGTGGATACCATCAAAAGAAGCTCTGAGTGGGCCATCTTGTCTGAATGGATTTCTCCAAGGTTTTCCACAGTCTCTTGGAGAAATGGATGCACTCTGGTCTGGACAAGCGGTCTGTGCAGTGGGTGGGGCACTGGCTGACAGGACACACCCCAGGAGAGGTGGCAAAAAGCTTCTTCCCGAACAGGCAACCTGCCACCAGTGGGATCGATATTGCTCCCAACGCTGTCAAATATCTCCCTAAGTGACCTGGATGATGGGATCAGGTGTATCCTGATGAATTTTCCCAGTGATACCAAACAGAACGAGGAAGTGAACGCTTCAGAAGCAAGGGCCACCCTGCAGGAAGACCTGCATCAACACAGGCATCAGCAGCAGAGATGAAGAAGGCATTGTGTCACTCCACTCACCGTGTTCAGTTTTGGTCCCCACCGGGCAAAAGAGATGTGGGCAAGCTGGAGGGGGTCCAGAGAGTGGCCAGGAAGATGATCCAAGCTTTGGGAAGCTGCCATGTGAGGAAAGGCTGAGAGAACTGAGCTTTCTAAGTTCTTGATAAAAGAAGGCTGAGGGGGAGGTTTTATCACTGTGTAGCTACAAAGGAATTGTGACTCTTTTTTTTACAAGGAGTCACCTGGAAAAGATGAGGGGTCATGGGTACAAGTTATTCCTGGGGATATTCCCATTGCATGTAATTTTTCACCATGACAACTATCAGCCATTGGAACAATTTCTCCAGGGAAGTGGTGGATTCCACTTTTGAGATCCAGCCGAACATGGTGCTGGACCATCTTGTCTAGATTGTGCTTTTGACAAGAAAAGTTGGACCAGATGGTCCTTCAGGTCCCTTCTAACCTGGTATTCCGTGATTCCATGAGATTTTCCTGCTTCTTGATTTTTAACAGGAGCTCTGTGGACTCTACTCAGGCAGGACGAGGCAGAGAAAAGGGAGAGAAATTCTGAAACCAGACCTGGGCTGGGATACTGCAAACCAAACTCTGTAATAAATCTTTTATGTGGTGAAGGCAATGCTTTCATGAGAGAATCACTGAATGGTTTGGTTTGGAAGGCACCTTGAAGACCATCTAATCCCAAGCCATGCCCTCAAACCAAGCTGTCTATTAACTCATTTTAACACTGCCTTGCCCTGGAACAGCCTTTTTAGCTGCTTGGTTCATCCTCCAAGAAGAAGGGCTGGGCAGCAGATTCAGGACACAGGCAGTGCTCAATAAAGCATGGTCAGCAGGAAGATGGACTTTGAAACGAATCACGAAATTAAAAAGAAGACAAAGATGTAGGCGTTTGACGTCTGACTTTTAGCGCAGACTCCCTTAAAGGTAATATTTTTGCAGTGTTCCTTATGCTTGGGAAAGATGTATGTGTGTCCAACTGCCTGTTCCTTGATTCACAAATAATAGCCTGACTCCAGCCCCAAAGGGGACTTTAAAACAAATCTTAGAATCATGAGACTCAGCAAAAGGACATAAATAAAATTAGGGAAAAAAAAAAAAGTCCGAGATTGACCAGTCTGGCAAATCCAAAGGGAGACATCAGGAAGGTTCTTATTTACCAGATGCAAATGAAGAAAAAAAAAGTCTCCTGAGAGAAGGAAAAAGTCAGGGCAACCGAGCTGCATGACAAGAGCTCTTGTCCTGCTGTCTGAGCAGGAAGGAGACTGGAATCCCTGTGCTGATGTTGGAGTGAGCACGGCAGAGATTCGTGTCTGGATGGTTCACCAGAGGAAACATGCTCGGGGCAGCCTTTAAAAAGAAAATTTCCATCTGGCTTGGGATCTGAACGAACACAATGGCCTTGTGGGGTTGCTAAGCTCCCTCCAGGGCAGTGCAGAGCTCGCTCAGAGAGGAGCACTCCCGGGGCTCTCTGTTTCCCAAACTGGAGCATCCTGAGCTCGTGCTGTGTCTGAGCCTGGGAATCTCTTCCCTGAGCACACCTCGGGGAAGCACAGCCAGGATGACCAGCCCTGGGGGAAGGGAAGCACTTATGGAAGACCTGACTAGCTGATATCTCAGTGGGAGTGAGTCACAGGTAGAATGCCTCATGGGCAAAAATCCAGCCACAGGCATCGATTTTACACGGGCAGTGATAAGACGAAGGGAAATGTTCTTGAACTGAAAGAAGAGGGAGGGATTTAGAAGAGTTAACAGGAAGAAATTCTTTGCTCAGAGGGTGGGGAGGCTCTGGAACCACTTGCTCAGTGAAGCTGTGGCTGCCCCATCCTTGGGAGTGTTCAAGGCCAGGCTGGATGAGGCTTGGAGCAACCTGGGATAGTGGAAGGTGTCCCTGCCCACGGCCAGGACTAGAATGAGATATCTAAAGTTGCTTCCAACCCAACCCATTCCATGATTTTATGAAAAACTGTTAATCCTCAAATTTTTTTGCTGGCTGGCTCCCTTATACTCTGGTTTTCCATGAACCATTTACCAAGCCTTCATGGACTCTCAAGATCTGGAGAGCACGGTTTGGGAATTACTGTTCCAGACCACTTCCTGCATTTATTGACAGTGGTACTTCGTGGTGAGCCCTCCAATTGCCTTCTGCTGTTCAACTCCTTTTAACACCTTCCCCAAACTTCCCTTCACAAGGAATTGTTGTTCTTTGTGGCTTCTGCAAACACAAGTCTGGCTTCCACTCGCCTCCAAGATCAAATGTCCCTTTTCTATCAAGCTGCCTCCTCCATTCTGCTCAGAAACATTTGGAATGTGCATTTTTTTCCCAAATGAAAAGGTAAGCTTGGGAAATCCTGTAGAAAAGGAATGGAGGGGAATGATTCTCAAGCAAGCCATCCAAGTCTTGGAAAAACCACTGTGTTTGCTGGGTCGGGCCCAAGACTACTCTTTGTTTTTCCAACTCAGAAGTTCTCTTCTCTGCACTTGGTTTTCTAAGAATGTGAACTCACCCGCCCCGTCCTGTTTACAAGCTCGTAAATATGTAGATCAGATTTGGCTGCAGGGTAGGCCTTGAAGGGCTGAATCCTGCTGGGAACACACGGCATTTTATGTACAGCGAGGCCAGATCTGAGCTGCACAGAGGAAAAAGGCAATTTTTCATTGAGACCAACCCAATCCAGGACAAAAATTTGTACCCAGAGCAAAACACACAAGTCCTGACTTCGATTTGAAGCTCAGGATGAGCAGAACTCACCTGGGGCAGGTGAGTGTTGCCAGGCCCCCAACACAGGTGACACCACTGGTCTGGAAAGATCCTACAGTGAGAGGGTCACTGTGGTGGCTGATGGCTGGGAATGCTGGGGAGAACTCACCAGCATTGGGGTGTCATGGAAAACACGGCATTGAGGGGAAGTGTGGGAGCTTCCTCGGCACGGTTCCACTGTGCCAGCCCCCAGGGCTTTTCTGTTTGTATCAGAACTGGGCAGACAGGACGTCACTGGCCTGGAGCCTGGCACTGCAGCCCGTGTCCCCTCCCGGCACCGCCAGCTCTGACGGATGCTGGACAGCATCCTCTGGAGAGCCGCACCGCCGGGCCCGGTGCCGTGGCGTCACGGAGGAAAGGGTGGGGGGAAAAAAAGGATGGGGGAGCTGGATATTTTCAGCTCTGATGAAAAATTGTGACTGGTTTCGCAGGCTCGGGAGGGCTTTTTCGAGACCAGCCAGCCAGCTTCTTGTTTCTTTTCAGGCTCGGAGGGGAAAATCCTCCAACGCCTGCCCTGTTTCCGCCCTCGGCTCCAAGGCACAGCCCTTTTGGCTTTAGCTTGCATGGAAAAATCCACAGCTTCTCATCGCTCACTTTCTCTTTCTTTATGTTTTTTCCTGCGATAAGAAGGGAAACTTAAAACCCCAAACCGTATTTCCGTCTTTTCCCCCAACCTGGAAATATTCAGGGGAGATAGCAAAGAGTTGGTCTGTCTCTCCCCAGCCCTGAGAGACATTTTTCAGCTGATATGAAGCTCTAAAAACACTGCACATCAAAAAGAGACATTTTCCCCTCTCTCGAAGAAAACAATGGGTCAGTGGAACTGAGCTCTGAAAATGTATCAGGAGTGGTGAGATAACAACATCCTCATCACTCCCAACGGTTCCTGAAGCCCTTAGCTTGAAGGGATAAATTCTCCTGTAAAGTGCTGCATTGATTGCCTGTGAAGGACCCCTCTCACTCAGTCCTTTCCCTCATCTCCACAGGGAACGTCATGTCATCTGTCTGATGTGACCACAGAATTGTGGCATGGTTTGGGAGGGAAGGGACCTTAAAGATCATCTCACTCCACCCCCCTGCCATGGGCAAGGATGCCACCACTAGAGCGAGTTGCTCTTATCTGTTATTCAGCAGTGATGCACTTAAGCCACATATTTTGACACAAGAGGCAAAAATTGGCTGCCTGGATGTCTTATGCATAGAGCTGAGCCTGGGACAAGCAGAGAGACCACGCTGGGAAGGACCAAGAAACGTGGGAGCAGACAAACCATCACATCACGGTGGTTTTGTACAAGCTTTACATCCCCAGGGAGTTTGAAGGAGGTGTTTCATGACAGGGAATGCAAAAAACATGCTGCATTTGCCTGCTTTGAACGCCTGAAGAGGGCAATGGGATCTCTGCTGAGGAGAGATGAGTGTCTCAAAGTGTCTCATTATGGTAATGAGGCTCCCTCTCTGCTAACATGCTTCCTGCTCCATCTCAGCTCTATCCCTACTTATTTTTTAATTTCTGAACCTGAAGGGGCAGGATGAAGATTTTCATTCCATTTTCGTGGTACTTTGAGTACCTCCCATGAGATTCTGTCTGCCTCTCTTCCACCTTTTCGTTGGATAAACAGGTCTCTCTGCTTCCCATGCTCTTCACTCACTGCTCAGAAGTATCAGACATGGCACACAGGGTACTCTCCCCACCTTGATATGGCCTTGGACTCCTAATTAGCTCTTGGATATGCTAATTTTGCACATTTACTTCTCATTCCAGGGAAGAGTCTCTAGGCAGGCTTTCAACCCCTCCTTGAGAAAGTGCTGCTTTTGTGGACAACCCTTATCAAGAAAGGAATCATCCCAGGAAATTATTATCCTCTCTTTTTTCCATCATCACCAACTGGTTCTTGACTTGCCACCTCTCTCTAAAGAGACTTTGATGGGTTTTTATTTCAAGTGAAAAAAATAGCATCACATATAAATGGCTCTGCTTGTGCACTTCCACCAGTAGCGCTGTCTAAAATCTGGGGGGATTCTGGGGGACACTGGGGGAGTCTGTGGGGATCCCAGTGGGTCCCCAGGGTGTCTTGGTCAGAAGATCTTTGAGCAGAGCTGTTCAGTCCTGTCTTTGCACGATGAATTTAAGGCTGGGTAAGGAGACTCTACTCTTGCTTGCCTTCAATGCAGATCCCCCCAAAATTGCCTCCAGATATCCAAAACACTGAAAAGAGCAAATTCCCTGGCAACTGAAGCCATCTGTCTCAGACAACACCAGTGACCTGCTTCTTTGGCATTATCAACCTATTTGTAACTAAATATCCTGAACCACTGTGTGAAGCTGAGCCATGTGGTCATCCCTAACGTAAAGGTCGTGGCACAGACTTTAAAGGTAGTTACACACTGAACTCTCATCAAACTCACGGGCATTAAGCATGAAAATATCTTCTGAACAAGAGAGTTCCCAGCATCAACCCCAGCACTGCATATATCAGCAATAATGTCAGCTCTGGATCAGTATCTGTGCTCACCCTGAGCAGTAGCACGTGGGAATATTTTGGTGAAATGATTCACTGGAGGAGTGTTTTGCCTTCCAGGAACAAGTTGATGACTTGCTCTTACAGTGACCTCCCTCACAGAATGGCTGTCAGGGCTGCTGGCAGAAAGACAGGTGTGATTCACCTAGGAGCAACATGTCACGGAGAATTAATCATAATAACTCACGCTCAGATCATAAAAAAGCCAAGAACAGGAACAGATGAACCAGACCAAGAAAGACTGAAAAATGGAGGTTACTCATATGGAAAATCACGTCCCTTTTCTGTGCCCACAGAGCAGAAAAGAAGCCAGAGAGACAGAAAATGCTCTGAGGAACTCTACAAGGCACCACAAAGGTCTGGAAAACTCAACTTAGACCATGAAATTAAAGGGTCTTGATGTATTTGAATTATCCAGGAGAAGCTGAAGTGATTTGCTCACACTTTGTGTTGAAATGCAGCAGAAGCTGTTTCTGACAGCAAACGTATTTTTAATCTTGGCCAAGAATGGTAGAAAAATTTAATGACTTGAAGTTCCCGCCAGATAAATTTACACTGGGAAGAAAGCAGTCATTTGTAATAGCAAAGATATAAAACAACTGGGAAAAGCATAATGGGGGCAGGGATTCTCCATTATTTGCAGTCCTGAGTTAATGCTGAGTCTCTCTCCAGGGAGAAAACTTTTCTTTGAGTTATGGGAGAGTTGAAAAAATTATTGACTGAGGCGCTTAGGGCTGCAGGTGTCTGTGAATCACTGCAGACAGTCAGAGCAGTCCCTTCAAACCTTGCAAACTCCATCCCAAAACGTGGTAGGTCTTGAATATAAAAAAGTTGTAAAAATTATCCTGACACAGAGAACTTCAGACATGATAAGGGCAAGAACTATTTAAGAAACTGCTTGTCTGCTCCAGAAACTGCTTTAATTAGGAATAGCAGTGACCTTCATTCCCTTCTGTAAGATCTTTCCCTGTGTTCCACACGTGTGCTGTGATGTCTGCATTTCTGTGCATTTGATTGCACTTGGAGGCGCTGACAGTGAGTCAAGCATCTGTGTCAGGGGGGTTAATTCGATTATAATGAAGGTTTTGCTTGTTGGGGATCATGTCAGCATTTAATTAATTACAATGAACTACACTGTTGATATTTGAGAGCAGTTAGTCCCTCCGCACTCTCACGTCCAGAGCTAACATCCTTTGGTGCGCCAATAATTACCCAGAGCAAACAAAGCTGGGAAGAAACAAGAACTGCAGAGGCCTTCCTGGGCCCTGCCTCTCCAGGAAAGCTGCTGCCATTTGCTGAAACAGATGTTAAGGTCTGCCAGGACCTTGTGAATGCCATGAGCAGAGCCCCAAGCCAGTTGTGAGCAGTCATTTAGGTCCCAGCAACATTAAAGCTCCATTTTTTTTTGTGCTGCTGAGGAAATCAATGCGTGACATGGAGGGTAGATTGGATATTGGGAATAAATTGTTCCCTGTGAGGGTGGTGAGGCACTGGCACAGGTTGCTCAGAGGAGCTGTGGCTTTGCTGTTCCTGGAAGTGTCCAAGGCCAGGTTGGACAGGGCTTGGAGCAGCCTGGGATAGTGGAAGGTGTCCCTGCCCGTGGCAGGGGGGGGATCTGGATGATATTTGAGGTCCTTTCCAACCTAAACCATTCTGTGATGATCTTATGAGATGCAAAAACTGCCCTGCAGCTCTGTGGGGAGCAGCCTGGGCTGTCCTTGTGCTGTTGGATACCTGACTGCTGATACTGCCTTGTATTTGTGGGACACAATGCACACCTGGGAGTGGTTCTAAGGACCCCCCAAGGAGCTGGAAAATCAGATGTATTGATGGAAAACCTCATGAAAAAGAGCTTTTCTAATAACATTCCTTCCCTGATTTGTGAATTTCCACCTCAGTCCAGCAGAATACGAACAACCAAGATTAAGAGAAGTAAAAGCCCTCAAACAAAAAAGCTTATTATAAATAAATATCTCCCTTCTCCTTCTTACACTTAATGCTTTCTCTGGGGACACTGTTTGAAGATCCCCATCAAAATATTCTCTGTCCCCTGTAGAGGCAAGCAAACAGCATCTGCCAGTGACTCTCTCCTGTACTTTCCTCTCTGTGGTGACATCTCACTGTCACAGGGACAGGTGCCAAAGGACACACACTCATCCCTGGCCATGCCCCAAAGAGGAAAATCAAACCCAGGGCAGCCCTGCTTGCAAGCAGTTGGCAAACTCTGCCAGGGGCATTGGAGCCCTGCAAGTACCAGCACTGGGAGCTGGGAGGTTTTCCATCCCAGTGCTCCCACCACCAGCATTGCTTCTCCTGCTGGTGGGTAGGGGAACACCTTGTTTCTCCATTCCCTCTGCAGGATTCCTCTCCCTGAGGTGTTCCCCTCTGTGACTTTGTTGGGGTGAATGTCCCCTGGACCTCTCACTGCAAGGTGCTGAGGGAAACCCCCAAGGGATGGTTCTTGCAAAACCTGGCTGCTCTCCTCAGTCAGACTGGAGAGCTGGAGCTGCTCCACTTTCCGAAATAAAATTAATATTCAGAAAACAATAAAGTAAAATAAAAATATATCTCTGCTGAATATGCCAATAATGGGATAGAGATGGGCTGAAAGCCTGAATGTGAAGGTGGAAAAGCAGTGCCTGGGACCCGAGACTGATGTCCCTAGGAAGCACGTCAGCACAAGGCTGGGAGAGAAAGAGATGGCTCTTTTTCAGGAAATATCTTCACAAGCACTGCAGGCCAGCAAACACACACTCATCAGTGCCAGCTCTCCAGCTGGAGCTGCAGTGCCAGACTCATCCCGGATGGCTGGAAAGGGGATACACGAGGCACTGAGAAACCACACACAGACTGTGGAGCTGAGGAGCCAGCTGCAGCTCTGAGGGGCTTTGCAAAGCCTGGCCTGGCCATGTGTCCCTGCTGTCCCCAAGCCACCACTGCTGGGGAGTGCCTTAATAAATGCAGTTTATTCCCAGTGCACCTGAGTGCTGGGCTAAGCCTGGTGACACACACAGTGACCTTCTGCCCTCTGCCTCTAGAGGAGAGCACATAAGTCTCCTGATCCCAGCTCTTCCACTTGTACATGCCAATGGGTGCTACTCCCAATTATTTATCAGGCCACACAGCATCAGAGAGATGCTGTGGTTTGAATTCCAGAGTGCATGACCCAAGGCAGCCAGGAATGGGGCAGTAATTACTGCTTGCAGACACACAACTCTTCTGCTATTTAAAAAGCATTGCTTTTCTAACTGAACCAAGCTCTTAAAACCTGGATGTGCCTCTGTGCCTGTTGGGGTGAAGAAAAAGGTGTCTGGGCTCCTGTTCCTGTTTATGGGCCCCAAATCAGAGAGTATTTGAGGCTTGGCACCTCTGCCTTTAACCTTGGATATCTGCAGGTGATGCTTTCCCTTGAACCCCTGAGTGGTTTTGGATCCTCCTGTCACACTTGGAAGGCCCAAATCACTCCACTCCACAGATGAATTTTCCATGAACATGAGGCTTATTTAGTTCCCATCTGCACATGGCTGTGTGGCTCCCCAATGACAAATTTCTAGGGATGAGTTTTTCCATTTTTTTTTCTTTTTTCTACTGTCCTCCCAACTCGAAGGCTCAGATTAGCTGAGTTGTGCTTGGCCATGTCTGATAACATCTTTAATACCTCTTAAAAGTAGCTACAAAATATCAATACCCTGCCTAATATCTTTAAGTCCATGTCTGAGCAGAAAAGCAGGAGCTCCTTGCCAGGCATGAAATTGAGCCTGGAGTGATCCTGGATCCAAATAAAATCGCTTCTGGAAAGCAAAGCTGCAAGATGTTGAACAGACAACTCTGGCATTATCCACGTGTAGGGAAGAACATGGACAAAGGAAAAGGCTGGCAAGGCCAATCCTGGTCTGGTAAATGGGAATGTCAGCTCACTGATAACAGCACATCCATTGAAAACAGGGATAGGCTCCAGGGGTCCCAGCTGCATCCTTAGACAGCTGGAAGGGTGAGGATGAGTGTGTTGTGTGTACGGGAGTCTGGGATGAAGAAAGTCGCTTACGAGACTGGGGCTGTGGGGCTGTTGGGAAAGAGGAGGCAGCAAAGGCTGAAGTATTAATCAGGAATTGGATTTTGGGTGAGTTTATCTCACACTCTAAACTTGCACTGCTCTAGGGTGGAAGAGCTTTTCCCTCAGCGATAACCCATTGTGAACTGACCTGTAGTGATGCAGATTCTGCCTGGATTACATGAAGCAGCAAAAGCAGCTTTGCACACTGGAACCAGTTTCATAACACCAGGACAGCCAGAAATCCATGTAACAGGAATAGTCCACCACATGCTCATTTTATAGATCTATTTTCTCCGACCTGAGGTCAAGGCAGGGACAAGATCATCTTTTAAGACATTTCCCATTCCAAATCATCTACAATTCCACAAAGCCTGTGGCCCATATTGCCATGATTTTAATGTGACGAGATGGAATTGTTGAGACTTGGTTCTTTTGCAGAACGAGTCAGTCCATGCTCAGGAACAGAGCTACCTGGAAATCCAGATGCATGGTTTGGGGGAAATTCCAGTGTTTGATTTTCTTTAAAAAAAAAAAAACCCAACAACAATAAAAAATTAATGAACATTTGTGAGGAGCTATGAATTTAAAAAAAAATAATTCATAGAACCTCCAGTGCACACCGTTGTCCAAAAGGGATTCCTGGGAACCTGGCAACTACGGCTGACATGGAAACTCTTGTTAATCCATGGAGACAACCATGGCAACAGTCAACCACCACTAGATGGATCTGCACCGTGGGACAGCCTCCTCTCTCCTCTTTCCCAAGCTTCCACAGCCACAGTGTACAGAAAATGCAAAGTCCTTGGCTAGGTACGTTCCCTGGGCTTTCCCAGAACTTAGCCACAGAGAAGTTCAGGCAATGGAAATCCTGAAATCCTTGGAATTTATGAACCTGGGTATCTGGAGTGTCTTAAAGTCCTCCAAATTAACATACTTGTAGCAGGAAAGCCTCGAAGCATAAGAAAATCCTTTCTGGAGCCAGGATGCTCAGGGGCTTCCAGGTTACTGGCGCTGGATCCAGGAGTCAACCCCGGGTTAGCCCGGAGCTGCCAAGGTTTCACTCTGATGGCTGCATGGTAAGAAAGCCATGGAAACTTGGCATGGAAGGGCTGCCCTGGAGCTACGAGGAGTGATTGAAGTGGAGGCTGTTAAACCTGGGACATTTCCGCTTGGTTTTCCAACTGGCACTTCCCAACGAAATCCTCCTTCGCTGGCCACCATCCAGAGCAGCTACTCGGGAATCTCGTAAATTCTTCCTAAATGTTTCACTCACTTTTGGGCCACTGCACCCAGGAGAGTGGCAAGTGCTTTGCAGATGTGCAGGAGGCTGAGTCCATGCCCCAAATATCACAACAAGAAGATCAAACGTGACCAGTTTGCATTTATTGCTGACTCTGGCTTGACACTGGGGAGCACTGGACTTTCTGGAATGACTACATTAGTGAAGGATAAAGGGAGAGGTTGAACAGACGGATCTGTTCTCCATTCCCCCTTTAACCTCTGCTTAATGGTCTTCTTTTCTTTTTTATAGCTCCTTCCTCACATATATAACGCATCATTTCCCAGCAATTTAATGCAAGAGATGCAATTGATCACCTGCAGGCAGCTGAACTGCCAGTTTTGGATCTGGAATAGCCATTTTCAAGGTTTGAAAATGCAAATAGAGGCAGGTTTGTGCTTTGCAGCAGTGTGGAGGCCACCAGACATTTCAGCCCCACACTCCCAGTTCCTGGAAAAGCCAACACTTCCCTCCCCAGCTGCCCTGGACGGGGCACCAAGTTGGCTGCTGATTTGGAAGAACAGAAATACTGCAAGCAATGGCAAAGTGAGTCTCTTATTCTTTTGGTCTCTGATGAGAATGGAGGACAAAATGCTTCTACTCAGACACTTCAACCTTCTGTTGGAAGAAAGTTCTTCCAGTTATTGGAGAAGGTCAAATCAAGCCTTGACAAATGGACACTTCCAGGCATGGGGCGGCCACAGCTTCTCTGGGCAACCTGTGCCAGGGTCTCACCACCCTCATTGAAAAAAATTTGCCCTTAAGTCCAATCTCAGTCTACCCCCTTTTAGTTTAAAACTGTTGCCTCTTGTCCTGTCATTACAGGCCCTGGTAAGAAGCCTCTCACCATATTCCTTAAAAGCCCCCCTTAGGCCCTGGAAGGGGCTCTGAGCTCTCCCCAGAGCCTCCTCTTCTTCAGGTGAACACCCCCAGGTCTCCCAGCCCAGCTCCAGAGCAGAGGGGCACCAGTCCTCAGAATATCTTCATGGTCTCCTCTGGGCTCTCTCCAGCAGCTCCACATCCCTCTGCTGTTGGACCCCAGAGCTGGACACAGATCTGCAGGTGGGGTCCCACCTGAGCAGGGCAGAGGGGCAGAACCCCCCCTTTCCTGCTGCCCCCCAGGACACTGCTGGCTTTCCCAGCCGTGGACACACATTGCTGGGTCACGCTCAGTGTTCATCCACCAGTACCCCAAGGGCTGCTGTGCCTTCATCCCCCAGCCTGTCCTGACACCCTGCCCTGCCCTTGCACTGGGCTACATAAACAAGATGAAGAAGCTGGGTGACATAAAATATTCCTCTGGGTGACAAATCAATCCAGAGTCCAGTGAGGGACTCTGCCCTCAGGGAAGGGAGAGGGGTTGGACCAGCTGGGAGACTGCTCCCTGGAGGAGACCCTGGGGTGAAGGTGGTCTCTGCCCTCCCCACATCCAGGAACATCCATGGTCCTTTGCTCATTCCTTTGGACCTCCCTTGGTTCCCTCAGAGACCTCCTTGTGGAATAGAGGCCTGCTATCAATTAGGCCTGTGAGACAGCTGGTTATAATCTCCTCTTTGATTCTCTCCTGCCACTGAGAAATCCCTGGATGCTCCCACTGAGAGAGAGGAAGCATCCCAAGCTACGGGCTGGCCCTGCAGACTGTCCTCAGCCTGGGAATCTCCCAGGTCACGAACCTGCCCTTGTTCCTGCTCTCCTGGGGCACGGCTGTCACAGCTCTGGCCAACTTGAGGAGGTTTGGGTGATACCATCCATGCCCAGAGCACCAGAGAGGGATCTGGAGGTAACACTGGGAGGGATTTGTCCCTGTGCCTGATCCTGACCTGGTGTCATAAATTTATCAGTTGCCTCTTTCATTCACAGATTGGAGGAGAGAGAAAAAAAATTTCACGTGGAGAAGACTTGTCAAATTATTTTGACCAAAGCAGGTGAGAGAGAAAGAAGGAATTTGGAAAACAAAGGAAAAGTTTCAATATTGAAACTTTTCCTAGAAAAACTTTTTGGGTAGGGAGGAACACAGATGTCAAAGCACTTTATATTAAAATTTGCTTACAGTTAAGTTTACAAACCAAACCAAACCAAACCAAACCAAACCAAACCAAACCAAACCTAATCAAAACTCAAGAGGAAATAGGACATTATGGGTCATTTTGAAAAAGAGAGTTTCATTTTCTTTTGGCCCAACTCTTCCCTCATTAGGTTCTAAACCTCTTGATAAAGGAGCATTATCAGCTTTCTGGAAATCCCCTGGGTGCTTCCACAACCTCATTATCCAACTTTTCACTGAAAACATACACATTTTAATGCTTGATATTCTTCTGTGCATCTGCTGTGGACCACTCGTGGTAGCCCCACAACCTAATGATGCCCAGAGGTCAACGATTTGCACAGTTAAACTCACAAAATCAAGGCAGTGAAATCTTTGGAGTGAGGAATCAAAGCTTTACAATAGGAATTCCAGCTCCTACACTCGTGTTCCTGGATGCAACTGCTGTCCAAATAGATTTTATTAGTAGGAATAACAAATAATGAATTGTTCCCAAATGATCACATTCTTGCATTCTCTGCTGTTTTGCTGTTTGTTTGGGTTGGTTTTTTTTTTTTTCCTGTTTGTTAATGGCAATAAACAGCTCAGTTTGCTTTTCATTTGTGAGCCTTTTCTGCGTGGTTTTGGGGACATTCCCAAATTTAATGGAAACATCTGTCTAGTGGGATGGGTTTTACTCTGTGCCAGTATTTGGGGGAATGGATGGCTTAGCACTGATGTCAGCCCTGATGGTTTCTGCTGAAATCTGCAGGGCCCAAACTCCAGTTTACCTGTCAAAACCTGCCACAGAGTTTGTTTCCTGCAGGGAAGGAAATAGAGAAACAAGCAATCGGGATAATCAGGGAGAGGATGAAAACAAGGGAAAACTTCTTAGTGCTGAAATTTTTCTGCATGACCAGCCTAGCACCAGTAGAATTGGGACAAAAAAAGACATTCAGAGTGGGGTGGAGACCAACAGCCACTCAAGGAGGAAGGATTTAACCTTGAGAAGGAAGAAAACAATCTCTGTGTACGAAGATCTCTACAGGTATCAGGGTGACAACAGTGGTGACCCCAATGCAGACACCTAAATTCAGTGTCTTGCTTTGCGGAGCCCTTAAAAGTGCCCACAGCATTGCCTGGGTGCCTGCCAGACCCCTGACGAGGGTTTCCTCACCTATGGCTGGCTCAGTCCCTCTGTCTCTTCACAAGCAAAGTGATTTCTCATGGACTCTGACGCCTCTTTCAAACGTGTGTGATAGAACTGCCTCCTGGATGATGCGGTTTGGAATAAAATAAAGGTTCCTTGGTGCCCTGCAAACCTGAAACACAATCACTCCTGGGCTGGAGAAGAGTGAGAGGAAGGCGCTTGGAAGTGTCAAGAAATAAATGGGGAGATGGAAAAATGGTCTTTCCCAGACCATTTTCCTGAGGTGGTTGACCCGGTCCCCATGGTGACCATCAGGCAGTGCTGGAGAGGGAGGATGGCTCACATCTGGCAGGGCAGCAGCGTTTCTTCATCCACATTTCAGCACTGCCAGATGGTGACCTCGGGGCTTCGAGGTGTGACCCCTCCAGTGACCTGGGGAGATGTTTCCAGCTGAGTTTGGAAGGAGGGTCCTTTGGAAAGTCCCTTACGGAACAAAACAGCAGTGAAAAAGACGGGCTTCTGAAATGAACCCTGTGATACAATCCTGAGCATGAGCTTGGGCATGGCAGGGAGCAGCCATTTATTGTTCAGACACTTTTTCTTGGAGATCTCTGTGGCATGACCTGGAACTGTCCAAACCCAGTGCCAGCATCACTGGCAGGGCACCAAAGCTGCATAGCCTGGACAGATGCCATCACAGGGGAGATCCACCAGCATGGTCCAGGTGGTTCTCTTCTCCATCTCTTCTCCAGGAGGGAAGTGTGATCTGTCAGGACCACTCCTAACAGGGACATCAGAGTTATTACTACACAGAGCTGCTTGTCCAGACACCCATTTTTCTGGTGTACCTTCAAGAGTTTGAAGACTCTGGTCTCCGAAAGCACCCAAACCTTCAGTGGTCTAAAGGGGAGTAAATCCATATGGATCAGTGGGGGAATATGGATGGTAAAGGCATGAGCAATTCATTAGGTGGGATGGATTTAAGCTTTTTTTTTGTTCAATTGAACAAAAAGAGGCTACAGGGGGAGAAGACCTCTGAGAAGTTATTTGCCAGAAGGGTGAAATCCAAGGAAAGAATCTAATTATTTAAGGAAGATGACATAGACACAAAACTGATGGATTTGCAAGGAGACACGGATATGTTCCCAGTGCAAACAATAAAATTTCCAAGAACTGGATGCAGTAAGATCCAGAATGGCCTCTCCCAAGGCACAGCAGCAGAAGTTCAGGGACTGGGACACACATCTCAAGTGACTTTGAAGGGGATCAGGGCTGATCCATGGGGATCTGCAGTGGCAGTCGATCCTTTCTCCAAATGTGACAACAGCCCATGGTATTTGCCAGCAGAGCCAGAGAGGGGTACAGACAGGAGGAGAATCGGGAAAAGGGAGAAGAAAATTAAGAGCTACAAAGGAAGAAGGCATCTAAGGGATTGCCAGTGCACTTGGTGGGAAGGCAGATGTGATCCTATTTCTGCAGTGTTGCTCTCCAATGGCTGATCTGAATTCTGCTGTGAGTCACCCAGCTCTGCTTTGAGCAGTAAATGCTTGGTTTTGGAGCAAATTATTTTTGTTCCATACATTAGGCTGTTAATTAAATCACCTGTGGTTTCTCTGAGTGCATGCTGAGGGGTGTGCAGCGAGAGTACACAGGGAAGGAACAGACCTTTTCCAGCTGAACGTGTGGAATTCATCCTGACAGGCTGATGGCCCCATTCAATGTAAACACTCTCCTCCCAGCCCCCTTCCCTCCCTGCCTTCAACTCGAGCAGCCACAGGCACTGGGAAAGTTCTGCTTTGGATGTAAATACTTTCCCTTGCCCCGTCCTTGCAGCAGGAAAACGAAACCGCCCACGTCCCCGTTCCCCCGACCTTTGGGGGAAGTTCATGGATCCTTCCTGTAGAAGAGCAGCAGCCATGCTGCCCACTGGGGTCGTTAAGGGATGCTAATGAATCCTAGGAAGAGTCAGAGCATCACGTGTTATAAAATCATGGAATTGCAGAGTGGTTTGGGTTAGAGGGACCTCAAAATCACCCAGCTCCAACCCCCTGCCATGGACAGGGACACCTCCCAGGTTTCTCTGAGCCCCATCCAACCTGGCCTTCTGTATTTCTGGTTCTCACATCTCATCATTAGCAGGTGGGCAAAGACTTAAAGCTGTGATGGGACAAGCTCTGTGTGCACCACCACCCTGCCCAACACCTTACTGTCACCGCCTGTCCTAAAGGGAGAGGCCAAACTGGCAGACAAATCCACGTTTTCCATCCGTTGAGAAAGTCAGTGGAGAGTTGTTTAGGAGCAGGTGGGTGTCTCATCTCCCATTACTGTCCATGCTTTCCTGGAGCACAGGCCAAGTGATAGAGACTACAGGAGAAACAGCCAGATCAGACCAGTAAAATCACACAAATGACTTTTCTTCTCTCTCTCTGCCTGTCAGCAAAAATGAAGCCCTTCCTTCAGAGATTCTCATATCTATTTCCTACTGTTCCTGCACTGAAGCAAAGGTGTGCCCTTCAGTGCTTGGCAGTGACGTGAAGGAAGCCAGGCTGGCTCCTCTCAGGCCATCTCAGCAGGCAGCAGTGACCCCTTTATTTTAATTTTCAGGACACGGCTTCAGAATCTGCATCTGAGGGAAAGGCGTTGACATGCCAAGATACCGAGCTGCAGGGCACATCTTAAACTCCAGCTTGTGGGGTGTGGGGAGGTTATTGGATGTATTTCACACGAGGGTGACTGGTTTTCTTTTTAATTTCTTGTGAAAGCAACCCAGGCTGCAATCCAGGTCATCTGAAAGCAGACACTGAGGTTGCCTACGTGTCCTGTACCGCTGGAGAGAAAGGCCCTGGGATGTCTCTCCTGGGCTCTGGATGTCCTTCAGGAAGACCATGGAGCTCCTCTAGGCCCTGGTGTGCAACCAAAACTCCGCGTGGTTTCCTCATCTACCTTAGGGACGGCACTGGGCATATTTTAGGGAAGTAAATTGCAATCCAAACCTGGTGAGCAATCAAGGCTCTGTGGGTGTGGACAATAATGGGAGATGAGACATCCACCTGCTCATAGACAGCTCTTCACAGAAATCTTCACCTGAGAGTCTGGTCCCAATTTCTTCGTCTATTTGCACACCAGAAATTATCACATTCCTTGTCTCTCAGAGCCAGGGATGAGAAGGGAAGCACTGATTAAGGAGGTGTTCAGGGAAGGAGATCCAGGGGGGGAGGGTGATGATAAGGGAGGTGATCAGATGCAATGGGAATTGTTCCCTTCTCCTGGGTGGCTTTCCCAGGAGAGCAGAAGTTATCTGCCAGTATCTGCACCACTATTCCCGACTCCTTTGCCTAAATGCTGGCAGAACTTCAGTCTGCCTGCATGCAGATACTACAGGGTGCTCTCCTGCCTCCCACATCCATCTGGATCCACTAGTTCGAGCTGCTCCAGCCGAGAAATAACACTGCTGTTTGTACAGCCCCTGACACAGAAGAGGCTGAAGCACGTGACTAATGGGCTTGTACGTCATAAAGGATCTCGGATAGATCAGTCTGCAAAGAGCCCAGGAGTGCTGCAACTGTGTGGTGTCACTGGAAGTGAAGCACAGCATGATTTAATCCCAAATAATCCGGCTTTTGCAAGGCAGAAGAAAGGGAGAGATGCAATACTTGGAAAATGCTGTGCTTTGCTTCTTCTTTCTCATTCCTGAGAAGGTGGTGAGGCCCTGCACAGGGTGCCCAGAGAAGCTGTGGCTGCCCCATCCTTGGAAGTGGTCAAGGACAGATTGGAGGGGCTTGGAGCAACCTGGGATGGTGGAAGATGTCCCTGCCCATGGCAAGGGGTTGGAACTGGGTGGTATTTAGGGAAATACCAAACCATTCCATGACTCTGTGATAATCTCTGAGTGAGGAATACACAGAAAACAAACCCTGAGAAGTAAAGGCACTCTGCTTCATTCCCCCAAATCCCCACAAGCCCGTGGCTGGCTGCCAGCTGGACTTCACACCACATCCTCACAGCTTTCCAGATAATTCCTGTGGAAGGGACCCTGGGACAGAAAGAGCCCATGACTGAAAAACATTTCTGGTGCAGTTTGGCAAATATCTCTGAGAGAACTTGGCTTCAAAGGCTGAGGTTCAAGAGCTGGAAGCTCCTCTGAACCCAAATCCTCTGCCCTCTGTGCTCAAACCAGGACAAGGAGCAGCTGATGGTGCCACCACTGCTGTGTTTTGTGTGTGCCTCATGCCCTTCCAAATTGCATTTCTGAGAACACAACCAGGGAGGAATCCAGGTGTCAGGTCCCCTGCTGGGCACTCAGGTGAGAGGGCAAGAAATAACACCATTGCCAGCTTCATCTGCTGACCTAGGGGCTCAAAACCGAGTCCCTGGATTTTGGGGTCAGTGCCCTCCATGACCCCTGCCATTACTCATGAGCTGTTTCTCAGTGATTTGTGGAGCTGCTCTGAGGAAATTTGAGCCAGAAAACAGCCAGGGATGAGATGTGACACGAGCCCACTGTGCTGGTGATGTCCTCCCCTCAGCAATGCCTGGCTCCACATCATCCTCCTGCTGCAGGGGAGATTCCTGTCCCTCTCCTGGTCCTGCTGCCCTAACCCTCTTTGCCTCATTGCCACAAAGATACTCCCATTCCTCACTGTCTCTATGCTACAGACCATCAGTTTTAGGCTTGGGATGTGATTTTCCCTGATTCTAGACAAGCTTCTTTTTGATCTTTTCCCCACCTAAATGCTCTCACCAAGGTCTTGCCCCTGTCTCCTGGACTGAGCTCTGGCACAGCCCTTCCACCAAAGTCTGGGGCAGGATTCTTGTGCAGTCGGGGCTGTTCCCTGCTCAGTGTTTGCATAATTGATCCCTTAACTGGAGATCTCTTCTAGGGCTTCCTTATGGCTATCTTTTTTTTCCCATCATGGACATTTTTGGGAAGGTTTTCAGCTTTGTTCTTGGGCTTCTCAGCACTTGCAGCCTTGCACTGCAACAGCCTTGCAGGGCAATACAGCCAGGGGCTCTTTAATTCAGGAGGTCAGGCAGGGAAACCCCTGTGATTTGCTGCAGCCTCTGACCCACTGGGGGAAATACAGATCCCATTAACCATGACAAATAAACAAACTCCCGGACACATGAGGAGCAGGTTTGATTCTGGGTCCTGAAACCGAATGGCACCAACAGTGCCATGTTCCTACAGCCCCAGGCACACTTCTTGGGCAGATTTGTATTGGAGAGAGCTGTCTAGGGCCAGTCGTGTATTCCCTGTCTCCTGCTGATCTTCCTTAACTGAATGCCATCAGTGTGCTCACTGTGAACAACGGGAAAGGCGGCTTGGACTTGTCTGGTGCAGGGATTTCTCCCAGCAGGAATCCCTCGTAAATGTTTCTTTTTCAATTTCTTTTTTCCCTGCTACTGGAAGGGGGTAAAAATAAAAGTTGCATTTCAGGGGCCTTAATGACTGAGCTGTGAATTGCCTCGGGTTGGAAACTGCCCAGGAGGAGGAAATGCCCTCTCTTGATTGAGCTGGCAGCTGGTTTTCTGCCACCTGATCTGGTGGTTCTTGGGCTTGGCTCCAAGCGCATCAGCTACGAGCCCTCTTGGAGAAAGCCTATTCATTAGGAGCAGCTAAAAAACCATATCCTGTTCCAGCCACTCCAGTTAATCCATCCCTGGGATGATCTCAGCCATAAATTATGGTGCAGGGAGAAGTGCAGTCCTCTGTTTCCATGCGAGAGTTTCACAGAGAACCAAATCAGAGAACGCAGGGCAGGCAGAAGCAGAATCACGGAATCGCAGAGCCATTAAGGTTGGAAAAGCCCTCTAAGATCACAGAGTCCAACCATTCCAAGTGCCACAACCATGAGGCTTTTAAATTCCTCCAGGGGTGGGGACTCCCTTTGCTGGTGTTTGACAACTTTTTCCATGAAAAAATTCTTCCTAAAAATCATCTTAATCAGTGAACAAAGCTGATTCACTAGAATCACAGAATCAATACAGCAAGGGCCAAGTTATGCCATCAGGAACGATGGAAATAAACCTCCTGCTTTGTGCCTGCAAGGACAGACACCTCAAGAACCAAGCTCTGTGTTTTGCCCATCATCTTTCTCAGGTTTGTTCATCTCATGTTGACTCACATTTGGCAGAACAAACTCAGCTTGCTACAGAGACACAGAATGGAAAACTTTACCTGAGAGATAATGTTTGACACCAGAAACTGGGGCTTTATTCCAGAAGGGTCCTGTGATGCTGAAAGGTGCTATCAGCCCTTCCTAGAACACAGCACAATAATCACAGCAGGTAGAACCCCTATTGATCCATCAGAAGATAATTCAGGTTGCTTTCCTGAGGAAACACACTTATTTTGTCAAATATAACAAAACCATCAGACCCAGCTTAATATAGATGAATTTAATGTCATGTGGTGTATTCTGGTATTGGTTACAAAACTCCCGTTGAGAGATTTTGTAACATTTTGCTCACTGAATCCCAGTAGTTTCAAGTTTTTCAAGATCTATTTTTTCCCTGTTTGTGGTACATCCCTTATAGCAACTGCCTTGAGATGCGTCCAGACTCTGCCACATAAAAACGGACTTTTGGCTTTAAATAGTTTTATTTAGTGGTGTGGTGGATGGACTGGAAGCAGAATAATCCCATACACAAGTCATGGAATATCTGGGTCCTATTCCCAATTGCTGCATTGCTTTGGCCAGGCAGAAGCAGAGCAGATGCTCAAATTTGGGTGCCCAAATCATTAATTGAGGCCCAGGATGAGGCATCTGCTATAACATCAAAAACTGCACTGAACCCCTCTGCCCACCTCTGGCTTTCCTACCAGGTAATGGGTAGGAAACACTTACTTGGGCTACAAATAATTGGTTTTGGCTGATTATTTCCAAACAAACATAGAGTGCTTCCCTGTATTTTCTGCACTCTGGTGTCTTCTGCACTCGGGCACACGGAGGGAATCAACGCTGTCTAATGCTTTGGCTGCATAATTTACTCACAGGCTGGTTATCCGTGTGCCTACTTGTAATTCTCTCCTGTGCCCTCCTGCAGGATGGGAACGTGTTTTCCCTGGAAGGAAACCCAGCTCCCAGCTTGTTTTTATGGAGAATTTCTCTAGACAGACACAATCACTGCAGGTGAATCCATTGTTCCTCCAGCGCTATCCCAGTGGGCTGCACACCCCCACATGTCCCTGTGCCCTTCCTGCCACACACATCCCTGCTGTCACACCCTAGGAATGACACTCTGGCAGTCTGCAACACAGCCCTGATGCTATTGCAGACACTCTGAGTGGGGAAAAGAGAAGCAGAAATCACATTCGAGGGCTGCTCTGGAGCAAAAGCAAAATTTTCCAGGCAAAGCAATGGATTTCTCCTCACTTTAAGGCTTTAAGAATAGTCTTGAAATAGCTCAGGAATGGTTTGGGGCCAAGTGTTCTCTTTTTGGGAAAGAGAGATGCGCTGGAAGATCCATCCATCCATCCATCCCCTATAATTTCATGAATTTGTGGTAATTTGGCATGAGCCCTTTTGATGGAAACATCCCATGGTGCCTCTTGCCTGGATGATGTTCAATAAATCCAGCCAGAGCTTGGTACCAGCAGCTTTTGAGGCCCTGTGTCTTTGCTGGTGTTTTTAATCAATGTATGGTTCCTGTGAACCAGAACCAAGGGAGGACATGTAGCAGATGGAATAGCTCATCCCAACTGCTCTTGTTCCAGTTTGATCTGATGCTCTGGGCCGTAGATAATTATTCCAAAGCAATTTGCATTCCTTTTTCCACGTCAGTTCTGCCACTTCCACCACAACTCAGAAAATTCCAGGAGATACAAGGAACTTCCCAGAAAATCAAAGTAATTATATGTTCTATCTTTTCTCCTCCTACTTTCAAATCACCTTTTTTCATCAGGTCCTCCTGTGTACAACAACACTAAAGAAGTTTGGGTTTTTTTCTGGGATTGTGTCTTGTGGTGGATTTTCAGTATTTTCTGAGGTCTAGCAAGGGGCTGAGCTCGCTCTGAACCCTCCTTCTGAGAGGGAGAGTAGAGAAGTTTGCAGTCCTTCACCCATCTGTCAATTTTTATAGGAACTTGGGATATTAGAGCACTTTAAGCACTTTTTCAAATGCAGCTGGGGTTGATGACGAGTTGCATCCAAAGCAGTGTGACCAGGTCAGGAGAGGGCTTCGAGCAACCTGCTCCAGGGGAAGGTGTCCCTGCCCATGGCAGGGGGTGGAATGAGATGAACTTTCAGGTCCCTCCCAACCCAACCCATTCTGTGATTCTATCACGAAAGGGTTCATCAGCTCCCGAGTTCATCATGGCCACAGAGTGGTAACAGAAGCCCTTTTTCTATTAGGAAACCATGCTAAACTCTCTTTTATCAGAGTGGAATTAGATTCTCCATTTCTACCAGAACAGATTTGGCCTCACATGAAATGTGCTTTCAGTGTTTTCCCCATCATTTATTTTACAAGTGGCACTTCCTGAAGTTGAACACTGCTATGGCTCTGCAAAACACTTTGAGAAAGGGCTCCTGCCCTTTGTCAAACAACATCTACAAACCATGTTTTGGCTTGAAGGAGACTTTTCAGAGCCTGGCTGCTGTAGCAGCTGCCTTTCCTTCAGGGCTCAGGGGCAAAAGCCAGTTCACTGTTCTGAATCATACCTGGAAATGAGCAGCAGCTTCCACTGCAAACACAGCAAGTGCCCAGCCCAAGGCAAACATTGCACTGTCAGTCTGGAGGGTTTTATCCCTGCTCAGGGATCTCTTCAGTCGTTTCTTGTCTGGGTAACCTGCTGCTTGTGGATGGACACAGTAGAGGGAGCCTTGGGTTGTGGCCTCCACCCTTGTGTGGCAGTAACCGTGGTGCTTTCTCATTTCTCACTGTGTGTCTTTCTTTCTCGGGCCAGTCTTGATTTCTGACCAAATCCAAAGAATAACAAACATGGGAGCCCACCACGGGAGCCCAGACTAGACCATGCTTAAGAAACACAGGACCCTGAGATACAAAAACCACCATCCTGGGTACCAGCTGGCCCATCCTTGGTCCCAAGGGATGGTTGTTCCCTCCTAGATGCTCCTGGGGTGCTGATGGAGGAGGTCTTGACCTCCACTCCTGGGATGGTCCTATCTGAGGACTCACATTGACTTCATGTGCTCCCCAGCTGAAGAGTGATGGGAATCAGGCCTCCATCCCTCTTCCTGTTCTTGATCAATTCCTTTTGGATCAGATTTGAGAAAGCACATGACTATCTACATGTAGGGGGTTTTGGTTCCGTGGCCACCTGCCATAGGTGTCTACTGCAAGGACAAACCCAGCACCTAACTTTTAATGGGATTTTCCATTAGCAGAAGAGCCAGTGAAGCCTCTACAGAGTCACAGAATTGTTAAAGTTGGAAAAGCCCTCAGAGATCATCGAGTAAAAAATCCAGACTAGGATATATCCCGCTTTCCTGCAAATACCTGCAGTGCAGACACCATCAGCTCATTAGTTCTGCCTGGATGCTTTTGTAGTCATGGAATCATGGAATGGTTTAGGTTGGAAAGGACATTAAAGCTCATCTTGTTCCAGCTCCAGCCATGGGCAGGGACACCTTCCACCAGACCAGATTGCTCCAACCCGGCCTTGGACACTTCCAAGGGATCTAGGGGAAGCCACAGCTTCTCTGGGCACCCTGTGCCAGGGCCTCAGCACCCTCTGAGTAAAGAATTTCTTCCTAAAATCGAATCTAACCCTGCCCTCTGTCAGTTTCACAGCACTGCCCCTTGTCCTATCACTTTCTGCCCATATAAGAAGTCGTTCTGCCTCCTTTTATAAGCCTCCTTTAGGCCCTGGAAGGTTGCCCTGGAGCCTTCTCTTCTCCAGGTGAACACCCCCAGCCTTCCCAGCCTGGCTCAAGAGCAGAGGGGCTCCAGCCCTCAGAGCATCTCTGTGGCCTGAGACAACCAAAGGGAGATGAACCCTAAGCTACAAATCAGCCTTGAACTTCTGGCCCTACATCTCTGAAAAGTCTCCAGTTGAATTCTCTAGAGAGGTGTTCGCTCAGGGAACAGGAACCCTGCCACAAACCCCAGAACCACCTCCCAGCATCCCCAGACAGCAGCTTGAGAGAGCTCCTCTGGTCTCCACACTCAGCAAAGGCACGACATAAACACAAGCTACAAACTAGGATTTCATCCTGGGTTGAACAACCTGCTGCTCAAAGATCCTCATTAGCCACAGGAGCTGTTAATTGTTAATTGCAAACTCCTGGTGCTCAGGGACTGTGATCACACATCCAAGAGGGTGTTAAATTACTCAGCTGAGAAATAGACTGTGGCAGTATGGGAGAGTTTGAGCTAATTTAAAGAAAAATCACTGTAGATTATTTGAGCAGGGAGAAATGGCTGACAGCATTTAGCACATACATAGCTCCTGCTATTTGAAATTTTGGGTTATTTCAGCTTTTCAGGACTTCTGTGATGAATATTACTCCTGTGTAACTAATGTGGGAACTATTCTGCAGAGAGTGGAAAGGATGTGTGCAGACTCAGAGACACCGAGGACGGCGCGAGTACGGAAGTTTCCGAGCGCCGAGGGACTTTTAAGTAGAGCTGAGAGTCTTTTGTCACTTGAAAAATGTACTTTTACTAAAAATTTTAATCAGACATCAGAGAACACTGTGACTCAATGATGGCTTCTTGCAAATTCATGTCAAAGAGAGAAAAAGAAAAGTCAAAACATTTGGATGTTTTCAGAAGAAAATAGATCACTTATTCATGTCACTTTGATGCGATTTGAAGGCTCAATTTGAAATGTCTCTGAATGCTCATTTTTAAAAAAATTTCTCATTTACTCCTAAGTTGAAACAATAAATCTCTCTTGAATTTAAAGTTACTTTGTTTTTCATGGGAGTTTCATTAAAAATGTGTATCAATATCATTTTCAGTTGGTCCCGAATCCTTTCACCTAATTTCGTCTAATGAAATAAATAAAACTCCTTCTACTTTACCACTTATAACTTTCCTTTTAAGCAGAGTTGGCCCCAGCATGTTTCAGTTTGTGGATTTACAGTAAAATTTACCGATTTCTACAAGTTTCAGACCTGTCCCCCTGAGCTGTAAAATCCAAGGTTAGAAGTTTCTGTTTCCCTCCTTGACAGCCCTGAACGATTCTCAGATTTGAATAGGAAATTGCAATTAATAAAACGGAGGGAAACCAGAGGCAGAATATTTTGTAGTCATAAAATAAATGAGCTTTTGCTGTGTTTATATTATACATATAATACGGCAGGAAGTAAAGATCAAAGCCGTGTTTATAAAGGACTTGGCCAGTTGTGTGCTCGGAGGAAGCAAATGGGTTCATGGGAGGTACCTAAAGAATGAAGTTTGGATTTTTAGCTGGTGGAAATCAGCGTGCCTCCTTTGACTTCTCTGATTTACATCAGCAGAGAAGCTGGCTCAAGGGTTTCGAGGCAGAACAGATACGGTAAAGCAAAATAAAATCTTTTTTTTTGTACTGAAAAGTATTTGCCTGAAGTTCCTTCTCTATTTCAAAGTGCTGGGAGTAACTCAGCGGAACAGGATCCTGATTTCCAGCTTCATTAGGTGGAAGGTTGTCAGGTGGTTGGAATTGGATGATCTTTAAGGTCCATTCCATCCCAAATCATTCTGTGATTCCACGATTTTAAAGTGTAAAGGTGCTAATGAGGTTTGGAGCTGATTCCTGCCTGGCTTGGCCAAGGAGGGGAGTATCAGAATGGGGCTGCTCAGAGAGCTCAGCTTTCAACTACTGGCATCTCCCTGACCCCCAGAATTCCCAAAATATTTATTTGCAGGTTACACCACCTCCCCTCCATTCCCCCCAATACACCTGATCATGGAAAGGGAAACTGAGGCATGGTCAGACAGGATAATTCATCCCAGGTCTTTCAGGGAGACGAGTTGAGTACAGCCTTACTGCTCCCTGCCTGAGTTATACCATCAACTGCAACGCTCCCACGGCGAGAAAATTACTCACAGCAGTGATTTCACCCCCGTGGAGAGCTGAGCCAAACCCCCCAAATACCACCCTCACCCACAGGGAGACACCAGAGCAAAGAGGCACCAGAGAGCAGCACGGTGAGAGCAGACATGCACAGCCCCGATTCACTGCTCCAGGGACGCCTCAGCTCCCGAGGCACCATCGGTCCAAGGGAATTATCCCACTGGAGGGTGTCTCACAGCCCTGGGCTCCAGCTGTCCCTGGTGACACAGCCCAGGGAGGCAGCCCCAGTGCTGGAGGGAGCTCAAAACCTCAGCAGGTCAAAATCTGTCCTGTAGTCATGATGCTGTTCCCACTGACTTGAGAGGCAGCCCCGAGCAAGAGGATTTGAAAAACCCTGAGAAGAAGTGCAGCCCCAGCTGTAATGAACGCTCCCCTGGCTGCAGGGGTGGTGGGACACAAGTCCCCCGTGGGCTGTGGGACACGTGGGTCCCAGCTGGCAGATGGAGTGACAGACCTCTCTGCTTTGCTGAGCTCTGTGCAGAGGCTGCTGCTGATACTCAGGAGTTATTTTAATCTCTTTCTTCCTCGCTCCAGGTTTAGCTACAGAATTCAAGAGGGTTAATCAGGTCCCCTGAGCTGGCTGCCTGCTGTCAGGGTGAGGAGCACTGGCTTCCCTGCACATCCTGGGCTACTGGTGCTGAAAGGGGACATTGTTTTGGACATCACAGGTCCCTGGTGGGCTCTGTGCCTGCTCAGCCTCCCCTGCACGCAGCGGGGAGCATCCTTTTCACAAACAACTTGCCAGAACTTCAGGGCACAACTCGTGAGACAACCCTAAATGAGCACACGGGCACTACAGCAGGGCCGTGGCTCCTGGGGGAGGTGGGCCAGTCCCAGAAAATCACATGGGATCTTCACCCATCACCCTTATGGATAATACCTGGTCCTGCTCCAGGTCCCTGCACAACAGCAGCATCCCGGGAAGTCAAGATTTGTGCTTCAGGCTCTGACACACTCCTCGGAGGGATAAAACCTCACTTATCTCCAACAGAGGTGGCAGCCCTGGACACACTGAGGCATATCCAGGTGCAGTTCCCAAATTGGGAGAAAGAGAAGACAGCAAAACTGTTTGGAGATCACTGTGCCATAAAAACAGCTTGTTTGAAACAGAGTTGCCTCCTCCCTAGCCTGAACTTTGTTAAAATGATGAATGCAGAAATAATTATTTAAAGCAATTATTATGCTGCTTTTTATTCATTTGCTATCTACTTTGACTGATTATGTGACTTTGGTTAATAAATATTGAATAAGTGTTAATTAACTGAATTAATTCATTGCTGGTTTATTCACCTATCAGTCACCTATCCCTCATTTCCATGCATCAGTTGTGTCCTGAAAAGTTTGTCAGAAGGAGCAGGTCCCCAGCGGTTCAGGCCCAGGCAGCGGGGCTGGGATGGGGTCACTTACCAAAAGGCAAGATGAAGAAGAAGGGAAACCAGCAGAGGATGAAAACACCCACGACGATGGCGAGAGTCTTGGCTGCTTTTTTCTCCCGGGAGAACTTGAGGAGCCGCACGGAAAGGGAGCTCCTGAAGTTGTGCCCCTTGCTCCGGGTGCTGGAGAGCGGCTCCTCCAGCACGCTGCGGCAGTGGATGCGCAGCACCACCTCCATGGACTTGTTCCTCTCCCTCTTGACCCCTGCCTCCAGGCTCCGGGTGGTCCGCCTGGCCACCACGTAAATCCTGAAGTACATCACCAGGATGACCATGAGGGGCAGGTAGAAGGAGAAGAGGGAGGAGAACAGGGCATAGCCCGGCTCCTCCGTGATGCTGCAGATGCTCTCATCTGGTGGCGGCGGCTCCTTCCAGCCCAGCAGTGGCCCGATGGAGATGACCATGGACGAGAGCCAGACCACCACGAGGATGACCCCCGCCTTCCTCTCGGTCATGATGGTGGGGTACTTGAGGGAGTACTTGACGCCGATGTACCTGTCCACGGAGATGATGCACAGGCTCATGATGGAGGCAGAGCAGCACAGCACATCCACCGCTGCCCAGATGTTGCAGAAGATGCGCCCGAACACCCAGAAGCCCAGCACCTCCAGGGTGGCCGAGAAGGGCAGCACGGTGGTGCTGAGCAGCAGGTCGGCGATGGCCAGGTTCACGATGAAGTAGTTGGTGACCGTCTGCAGGTGCCGGTTGCAAGCCACCGAGAGGATGACCAGGATGTTCCCCACGATGGCCGAGAGGATGAAGACGGCCAGGAAGACCCCGACGCCCACCGCCTGCACATCCAAGGCGAAAGTCAGCGTGGTGCCGTTGCCCTCGGGGGTCTCCTCCCCTTGCAGCCCCCAGGACCGGTTGGCAGCGCTCTGGCCGCCTTGTCCCGTCCGGTTCCCACTCAAGCTGCCATTGCTCAGCTCGGGGAAAGTCATTGTAGAAAAAGTCCGGGCTCCATGGAGGGCGAGGAGAAAGCGGTGCCGAGGCGCAGCTCCCCCGGCATGATCCCCGACTGGCAGCCCCCGCCAAAACGCGCTCCGCACCTCGCTCCCCCGGCCGGGGGGGAGGGATGGAGAGAGGGAGGGATGGATGGACCGAAAGAGAGATGGAGAGAGGGAGGCAGGGCAGGACGCGCTGCCCGTCGCCCCCCGCCCGCTTCACGCCGTCTGTCCGCACTGCCCCCCGTCCCCGCTGTCCCC
>VZRR01013892.1:174254-195704 GCA_013398015.1 Oreocharis arfaki
GCGGGAGGGGCCGGACGGGCCGGGGGCGGGCGGGAGCCCCGCGCGTCAGGTGCCGCCGGGGGAGGAGGCGGAGGAGGAGGAGGAGGAGGCGGCAGCAGCGGCAGCGCTGCTTTGCAGGACGAGGCGAGCCCGGGGCAGAGTGAAACCGGCAGCAGAGCAGGCGAGGAGAAGAGAGATGATGGAGGGGGTACGGGCGAGATGATGATGGAGGGGGTCCAGTCACGCCTTGAGGGAGGCAGCCCCCGGGAGGGTCTCGCAGCGGTGGGGTGCAGCCCCCGGGAGGATCACTGAGCAGTGGGGTGCAGCCCCAGGAGCGCTCAGGCAGTAGTGGGGTGCCGCCCCAGTAGGATCACTCAGCAGTGGGGTGCAGCTCCTGGGCGGGTCACACAGAGCTGGGGTGCAGCCTCAGGAGAGGTCTCGCAGCAATGGGGTGCAGCCCCAGGAAGATCACTCAGCACTAGGGTGTGGCCCCCGGGGGGGTCACTCAGCAATGGGGTGCAGCCCCTTGTGGAGGGGGTCTCGCAGCACTGGGGTGCAGCCCGGGGGGTGCAGCGCTCCCGCCCGTCACCGCCGGAGGGCAGCAGAGCGCAGGCTTTGCCCGGCGGGTCCGTGTCCCACCCCCGGCGCGGGGTCCTGGAGCTGCGGGGTCCCGCTGGAGACCACCCGTGCCGCGACCCCCGCTACAGCATCCCAGCAGGAGAATGCCCTGCCAGTCTGGCATGTCCTCCCCTAGCCTCAACATCCCACCAGGAGGATGCCCTGCACAGCTATCCCGTCCCCCCAAGCCGCAGCATCCCACCAGAAGGGTGCCCTGCCAAGCTGGCACGTTTCTATTTTTGACCCGCATCCAGGGCTTCCATCAAGCATCCTTCCCATGCCAAACCCTGGGTCTCCCATCCTGACCCCCAGCCCAAGCATCCTGCTCAGGGTGCAGCCATCCCCTCCTGAGCTCCTTCCCAAAGCAGAAGGGACAGTCGGGGTCTTGTGTCCGGGGACAGCTCCATGCCCATAACTGAGCCCTGCAGCAAGGCTTGGACACAGCAGCTTGTGGCTATAACATATAGGCACGTATTTCTGGCTGATTTAAACAGGGCTGTGGGGGTTTTTTCCCACTAATAAAAGCAGATCCTGTTTACACTGGTTTCCTCCCAGTGACCTGCCTCCATACATTGCGATGGGCACTGACCCCAGTGGTGAACAGGGGCTCTCCCTCAGCTTCTTTCTACTGTACACAGGAAATATTTCCTTGGAGTGTGTTTATCCATGATTTTTCAACTTTTCTTTCTTAATACAATAGTTATTTTAAAGGGCAGTTCAAGTGGACAGTGGGATGATTTAACTGTGCTGTCAGAGCATGGGAGATCTGTAGATTCACTGGGTATGAGAGCGGACAAAAAATATTATAGCTTATTTATTCCTTTATTTCCCTTGATAATCATTGCAGGAAATGACACATTTTTGATTTTACTTTTTTCTTTCATGCACTTTTTTCTTCCTTAAGATTTCACCCAACTTCCTTGAGCTGGGTTTTTGGCTCTGTTGAGAACAAAAAAACTGGAAAATACAAGAAAATAGGAACAAATAGTGCACAAGGAAAATGCTCATAAGGATGGTTTTGCTTAAAATAACCCACCCAACAAACCCTTAACAGCCTTTAAAATGTGAATTAAAAAAAAAAAAAAGCCCAAACACCCAACACTTGAGGTCAAATCATTCATTTTCATGTTTTGATGAAAACACATCAGCCACCAAAATGAAGGATTGTTTCTTACTGGGATGCTGAACCCAGCATGGGAAGATCTCATCCCATGGAATTTTGCAGCCCTCTCTTTGCAGCAACACAGATTGCTGTGGAGATAAATATATCTCATCTAATCTATCCAGTGACACCCAGAGATAAAGAAAACATGTGCCTCTCTCCAAAGTGAAGGCTGGGCTGAAGCTTCTCATGTACAGCGGGGTATTAACCATGTAGGAAGAAAAGAGAGGTTCATTAGGATGAAGATTTTGCATCTGCCCTGGTCCTGCCCTCCCTGGATGAGCTCTCCTGCTCTCCTGATGTCTCCAAAGACAACTTGTCCCTCTTGCTGAGAGGTTTGAGCTGGCATGGACTGCAGGGTTTGAATGGGGTGCAAGGATGGGATGGGAGAGCTGAAGGGGCAATTTTTGGTGGGGGTGAGAGCCTGGGGGCTGCCACGTCTGCCCCAACCCCACAGAAAACCCTTGAGGTGGCACTGATGGCTTTGCCCTCCCAACCAGGGCAGGGAGAGACCATGGCCTGTGCTGTCACTGCAGCTCAGCTAAAGCACATCAGCAGCTCGCTGCCGTCCCGTCACCTCCTTGCTTTTCACTTCTCCTTGTTTCTCTCCAAATCAGGGCCATTATGGTTAATTTAAACTAATGAGCAACAGGTTTGTCCTGATGCACTTAAACCCAAATAAAAGTGTTGGGGGTACGTCTGTGTGGAGGAACTTGAAGCAAATACACACAGAGGTCTGTGAGTGCCTGGGATCTTGCCAGTCAGGAGGTACAGCTCTTCCCTCTTGAAGTCTTACATCCCTTTCCTCCCTCTTTTTTACCCTTTTGAGGCAGAAGTTTTCCTGGGATTTAGGCAGTGCCATTTGGTGATGTGATCAGGGCTCTTTAGGTATATAAAAAGACACACACACTCCTGGTGACCGGTGTTTGTCACGCTGTAATTACATGTTCTGCCTGAGTCTTGGAAAGGAAAGGCAATTTTTTGGTTCAAAGCACCAGAGCTTAAAGGATTTTGATCAACATTTGCACACCCCAGGGTTTATAACAAGGAGAGTGGTGCTCTGGGTGGAAGGTGTCCCTGCCCATGGCAGGGGGTTGGAACTAAATGATCTTTAAGGTCCTTTCCAGCCCAAACCATTCCATGATTCTGTGATTCTGCCCTTGCTCTGCAAAGGAAGATTATCCATGGTGCACCTGCCTGCAGCATCTCCTGGATCCAGAGCTGGGACAAATGGATCCTGCTCACAGACAATGCAGAACAGTGGCAAATTCATAATATTTAAGTGTTTGTAAAGGTGGGTTTGCCTTGCCTTGGGCAGGGCATCCAAAAATCCTCTGGGAAGCCAGGCTCAGTCTTCACTGCTTGTCCCTCTGAGGTCACGTCCAGCTCTGCTGGCTCCCCTGTCCAGCTGGTCCTAGGTCTTCAAGCATGTTAAAAATGGGCTGAAAGTGATTGCAAGGGATAGTTCAAACCTGTTCTGCTGCACCTTTTGTTTCCAAACATGGGGGCTCTGGAGAAACTGGAGATCAGGACAGTAACTGGGACAGGCAATGGGCAAAACCTGGACAGAAAAATTGCTGCAGAGCATTGGAATTGAGGGCAATTTTGATTTTAATTATGACTGAGGGGTGGAGTGTCTGTAAATTGTCCGCCTTTGTGGTGGTGTTATTCTTTTTCAACCTAGAGGATTCTATGATGTTATTTTGACTTTGTTGTGGTGAATTCTTTCCATTGATGTAAGTCAAGTTTTTGTGATGAATGCATGTTTTGTTGGTATTTTTGTATTCCTGCAATTTTATTTAAGTCTAGGAAAAATCAGGCTGCACTTTGAATGTTTATGGCTTAATTAATGAGGCGGGAAGGAGAAGGAAATGGCTTTTGGTAACTGAATTATAAAGGTGGGGGAAAAGAAACTTTGAGCATCCTCTTATGATATCTACCTAAAACTGCTCAGACATGGATTACAATTCCCTTTCCCTTTGCCTTCCTGCTCCCACAAACCATCCCAGCCACTATCACATTGATGCCATTGTTATATTTACTATTTTTTCTCAGTTTTCTCCTTTGTCTGTGAATGTGGCTGCTCTGGGTGTGGTTTGGTTTTTAACTGTTTGCTCCCCTGCTGCAGTGCTGCGATCCTGGAGCACACGTGGGAAGGACAATGGAGATCTGGTCCAAGCCCCTTTTCTGAAGATGGATCTGTCTACCCCAAAACCTCCCTTCATGGTGGCTTTCTCCTCCTTCAGTGGACTCTCTGTCCTCTTGCTTGGAAGGTTTCTGGTGTAGTCTAAACTCTCTTTGCTTCTTGCCAGTTGATGCAGAGAGCAATTTATTACTTTCCTCTTACAGGTTTTTAATTTAATTTTGGAGCAACTGAATAGAAAAAAAGGGGAAAAATAATCATAGAATGGTTTGGGTTGGAAGGGACCTTAAAGACCAACCCTTTCCAACCCCCTGCCGTGGGCAAGGACACCTCCCACCAGCCCAGGTTGCTCCAAGCCCCGTCCAGCCTGGCTGGGGGCACTTCCAGGGATCCAGGGGCAGCCACAGCTTCTCTGGGCACCCTGTGCCAAGGCCTCCCCACCCTCACAGTGAAAAATTCCTTCCCAACATCCCATCTAACCCTGCCCTCTGGCAGTGGAAAGCCATTCCCCTTGTCCTGTCACTCCATCCCTTGTCCAAAGTCCCTCTCCAGCTCTCTTGAAGCCCCTCGAGGTACTGGAAGGGGCTCTAAGCCTCTCCAGGCTGAACAACCCCACCTGTCTCAGGCTGTTTCCATAGCAGGGGTGGTCCAGCCCTTGGAGAATCTCTGTGGCCTCCTTTGGACCCCCTCTAACAAGTCCATGTCCTTCCTGTTCAGAGGAACCCAGAGCTGGACACAGCAGTGCAGGTGGGGTCTCAATGCCCTGCCTCGGGAAAGGAGTTATCAAACTTGTGAACTCCTTTCTGACCATGCTCTTAGTGCAGGGAAGGTGCTTTGGCAGATCCCTGCTGTGATTTACAGTGAACTGTCTGAGAACCAGAAATTATTTTGGCTTCCTGGATGCAAGAGCTGACACGACAAGTGGAGGAGCGAGGCTGAGGCAAACTGGAGCCCCTTCAAACTCCAGACAAAAAGGGGGATAAAATGAAGAGGCAAAGCACTTTCCAGGGCATAAAGTGAGGTGGTAAAGCATCTTCCAGGCCATCAGCCATCAGTGCCTATGGACACAAAAGAAATGTGGGCATTTAGGAGGTGCAGGCCTCCACCCCATGTCTTTGTCCCAGCCTAATCCAGCGGGCAAGAGCCAAGGAGAGAGGCTGGATTTTTTGTGTGGAAGGAGAAGAGCTCTGAGTGCCCTGCTGCTATCTGGGAGGCCGAGGCAGGTGGGATGGGCAGATAGAACAAGCAGATAAGTGTGGTTTATAGGGCTGGTGGGACATGTTTGTTATTTCAGTGGGAATGTTGATGTGTTCAAAATGAAGCATTCCTCAGGGATGTTCTTTTTTTTTGCCTTTTGCTCTGTTGAAAGCCATATAATAAAACACTCCAATACCAAGCAGAACATTTTAGATCCGCATTTCCAAACACATTTTTTTTTCAGGGAGGAATGAGCAAAACATAAGGCCAATTACTTCAGAATTACTAAAAGCATTAGAAATTAGCAGAAAAATTGCTAATGACGATGTCAAAAGAGCAGTCGCTGATGTATAGAATGAAATAAATAAGAGCACAAAAGATAAATCACAGCAGAACCAAATATATAAATAAAAATGCTACAAAAGGTCAAAATTGCAGCAAAGAATTGCTCTGTTATCACAGAAAAATATTTCTGTTGGCAGTTTTGTTTCTTTGTGAAATTTCGCTTCACCGAAATGTCAGTGTTTATTTGCCATTACTGTTTTCCTACCAGTTAGAAATCCACACCATCAGCTGCCTCAAGTGGCAGGTATGGAATGAGTGCTGAACCAAAGCCCCTCTGATTTGTCACAGTCTGCCTCTCGTGGTTGATTCTTTGGCTCATAAATAAAAGCCCAAGAAGAGATTTTTGGAAGAGGACACCAAACTAGGCCTTCATAGAATTGTGGAATGTCCTGAGCTGGAAGGGACACACCGGGATCATCCAACCCAGCTCCTGGCCCTGCACAGACACTCCAACAATCCCACTCTGGGCATGGGAGCGGTGTCCAAACCCTCCTGGAGCTCTGGCAGCCTCGGGGCCATGCCCATTCCCTGGAGAGCCTGGGCAGTGCCCCAGCACCCTCTGGGGGAAGATCCTTTCCCTGATATCCAACCTAATCCCCCCATGACTCAGCTCCAGCCATTCCCTTGGGTCCTGTCCCTGTCATAGAGAGCGGAGATCAGTGCCTGACCCTCCCCTTTCCCTCAGGAGGAGGTTAAGACCCTTATGAGATCTGACCTCAGTGTCCTCTTCTCCAGCTGAACAAGCCAAGGGACCTCAGCCACTCTTTGTATGGCCCCTCCAGACCCTTCACCATCTTCATGCCTCTCCTTTGGACATTCTCTAATAGCTTTATATCCTTCTTGTATTGACCCACAAAGAAGTTATCATGACATTGTTCCACCCCGTCAATCACCAGATAACCAGAAAACTTGAAAAAGTCGTTGTCCCAACAGCTGATCTTTCAAAGGACAGGGAGATGGGGAGAGAAATGGAGATATTGGGAGGAGAAAAGGATTTGCAAAGAACATCCTGAGTGTTTGGCTTGAGGACTCGCCTTTAGCAATCAGGAGCAGGGGACAATTGCAGCCCGTGAGGGTGACACTGGGTGGCTGTGGGGTTGTTGTGGTGGCAGAGGTGGGGCAAAAAGCTCAGTTGACCATGTTTGTCTAGACCAGGAGGGAGCTTTAGAAGCAAGGTAATGATCTTGCCTCTGATAAAGCCCAACAGACTCAAGCCTTTTTGTAATTCTCTTTTTATGATGCATAAATATAAAGATAAATAAATATGTACTATTTCTATAAGTTCAAGTTACATTGTAATTTTTCCCAGGAGCTTGTTTGCTTTCTTAAGGGAACACAGGGACCTTGCAGGCTTCCACACTTCCATTTAACACAAGTAAGTACCAGCAAATATTAAAACATGGCACAAAAATGAGTGGCACAGGCTCAGACTAAAATTAGACTCTTCAAACTGGGTGGTGTTCCTCAACTTTGCCTTCAGTTGGAATTAACCAGAGTTACTTTATCAGTTACCTTGTGACTGACTAAAAAGATTCGGGTTCAATGTGTGTGAGGCTTTGGGTTGTTTTTAATAAGCCACCACTAAAGGAGGAGGAGGAATAAATTTCAGACTCATTTATTTCTGGGGCATTAAGGAAGTTCACCCCCTGACTGGGCTCCTTGCCTCATGTCCACCTCGGGACAGGAGTCAACGAAATAAGTGCTTGAAGCTGATGACCTGTGGGCAAGGACACGTGGCAGAGGTACAGCCATGACATGAGGATGGCTCCCTGTGGAAACTTCACCTGGAAGACAATTTCTTTTGCACTGATGTCTTCAGTTGCCAGTTTTGTGTGGAAGGGTGGTGGTTTCTCTGGTTTTTGTTTTTCAAAGCAAAGGCTGGACTGAGCCCAGCCATCTTTCTGTGTCAGAATCTTCAAGACCTCTTTGACTCTACAGCATGGGAAATTAGGGGCTGAGAGAGCTATGTCTCTTCTGTGATGCCTGGCTTTTTCTTCGGATCAAATGTAATCCACTGCAAAGTGGAATCCTATGGCAGCACTGACAGCAGGAGGAGAATATCTCCTTATCCCTGTTTCAGCACCTTGTTGATCAGCTCAGCCTCCCCTGACATTCCCATGAACGTCAGAAATGCATTTTTGGGTCTTTTTACTTGAACCCTCATGTTCTGCAAATCTCCCTATTAGTCCAACAAGAAATGTCCCCTCCAGTGATGTTAATGTTGCTTAGTCTGGGAATATTATTTCCAATAAAGAGATTGCACCTGAGTAAATATCCAGATTTGAGATGTATTTGAATAATGTCTCTAGCTGCTGGTCTGAATATTGAATCTGCTGCAACCCACAGAGCTAAAAGGGTAATGAATTTAGCAACAGGAGTAGCCATGGCCATGTGAAGGCATTAGCCAGATGTTTGCTTTTACCAGGGCACATGTGGGATTGCCTTGTTCTCTTCCCCGTGGCTCTTGAGTGACTGCGAGGCTGCATTTCTGATTTAGAAGTCAGAAGGGAACAACAGATTTGTCCTGGCCAGTAAAAGCTAAACCACATTACTGAGGACTCTCCAGTCTGGAGGTGAAGGGGTCAGAGAAGGCCCATTAAGAGACATTTTGCTAAAGGAATGATCTTATTGCAATGGCTCTGGTATTTGGATGGCAGCATCAGTTTCTTAGGAGCTGTTCCCAAGTGATCCTGGGCTGCTCTGTCATTGCAGCCAGTGAACTTGGCTTTCCAGGGCAGGGCTCTCTGCTGGCAAGAGAAGAATGGGCAGTGGATAGAGAAAAACATGCCTGGAGCTCCAGAGCTTGGAAGAGCAGCTGCCTGGGGAGCTAGAGGCCGTATGCAGATGTATTTTCCACGTGAGTGCCCATCCAAGGATGCTCTTGCAAAGCTTAAATGAGATGCCTTGAATCAGACTTCCCACTGGAAGGATGGGTCTTCAGGAGGGAAATGTTATGGAGCTGCAGCTTCCAAATTTCTTCACTGGTGGTTTTGCATTTTGGTACAAATCCTGTTTGTGCAAATTAATTTTGATGGGGTTTGGGAATCTTCCATGTGGTTCCCAAATCTCGTGGAAGTTCAGCAGCCTCACCAATGGCTGCTGAGAAGGAGATATGGTCACCTCCTCCTCTTTTTTGCTGCTCCAAGGGACCTTGGGCAGCACTGTTGGGTGAACTTTTAAACACAAAGCTGAGATTTTGCAAATGAAACTTTCAAGCAACCACCTGGTGATTGTAGCATACACCTCATTTTCTGACCTGCCAGGGAGGAGAGTGGCAGATCCAAACCCCAAGAGTGAGATCAGATCTCACTGGTGAAGAGATTTGCCTCATTTTCTGAGTATGCCTTTCAAATTATACATTCCACATGAAATGAAGGGGTTGGAAAGAAATTTCAGAAATATTTTGCGTATTATCCCACTGTTACAGACAAAGAAACAAAGGCATTAACCAAGATCCTTCAGGGAAAGGAGCCAAATTTTCTGCCTCTACATTTAGATTTCCTGGGTCACCACGGTCCCTGGTGAGCCAGGCTCAGCTGCCCCTCAAGGCTGCAGGTTGTGAAGTTGGAGAGAGTTTAATTTTGGTCTGAGGATATTTCGACAACACCAAAGTGCACAGAGCCACCATTTAACAGAAGCTATCTTTGCCTGGGGGTGTCCCATGTACCTCCCTCCTTTTTCCTTTTCAAGCATTTCCTTGGAAGTCGTAAAGTCATAAAGTCATAAAGTCATAAAATCACGGTTTGGTTTGGAAGGGACCTTAAAAATCATCTCAGAGCATTGATAGGGTCATGATTTCTTCTGGTGGGTTATCTATATGGTCGGTCTCTGTTAATACTTTCCAAGAGGAATCCAGGTTTGACATATAAATCAGGAGCAAACTCCCAGAAGGACCTATCCAAATGAATCTTTCTGATCTTGGTGATCAGGGATCTTGAGATCTAATGAGTCAATCAGACAAAAGATGTGACTCCCAAAGACTCATGGAAAATGCTTTGGAGAAGACAATGAATAATCTGCTTGTGTCAGCTACGTAAAGAGCTGTATCAGGTCAAAGAACCAGTCATTGTTAAAGCTATCATTGTTATTTTTAGTAGGGACCGGAATAAAAATATACAGAGAGGAAAAGAATTGAAATACATTTATAGAAAAGCGTGTGTTATCAGCAGCTTGACAGCCAGTGGGCGAAAATGGTACAGGTTAGAGGCAGAAATCTGGGAAGTGAGGCAGAGAGAAATCAGTGACAATACAGTGGAAAGCAGTAGGAACCCAACATATTTTTTTCCAGCTTCTGGGTTGGAGCAGCAGCTGATTGCAGGCCACGATGCAGGAGCGAACAGGGAAGTGCAGTAATCTGATACAGATGTTCCAGCAGCGAGTGAATCCTTGGTTTTGACAGCAGTTCTCTGGAATTCAGGAAATTACTGTGGTTAGATGCTAATGCTTTCTCCTGCTTTGCTTTGCTTCCAGGATGAGGGAAAAAAACTCATGAAAAACGAACACAGAAGTTATGGGAAGCCGAGAGGCCGGTGATGGAGTTTGTTTTTCCCCTCCTGATGTTTGAAGCTGTGTTTGCTGGAGAAAGTGTGAGGAGCAAATGTTTGCCTTAGGTTGTATTTGTTTATGGAGAATATCACAGCCAGTTCCTGAGCCAACACAGACCAGAACTCAGGTCCTCACCATCCAGGAATGCTGCCTCATTCCAAATAATTCCATGTATTAGGGTTACCTTAGCAGAGTGCTGAGGGGTCAGGAGAGAGGGTGAATGTGAGCAAAATTAGCATGAATGTTAACAGCTTGTTGAATCTTAGGAAAATAATTTTAGGGGAGTTCTTAGCACCCAGTTGTGTATTTTCAGCACCACAATGTATGAAAATCTCTTCGTAGAGCAGTGGCCCACCTCTGTTCACTTCTTATTTTATGGAACAGTTGGGTGCAGTACTGTACTAGTGAGAAATTCTGGATTTTCCTGCTCAGTGGACACATCATGACAGCGATGGCTGTGGCACAGCTGCCAAATAATAATTTTCTGAGGTTGGATATTCTTTTGGCCGCAGATTAGCTGTAAAAGCAAAGTTCAGCCAAAATTACCAAGAAATGCATTAAAGGAGAGAAAACGGGCTGGTGAGGATACCAAAGACAGAGATAAATAACAGGAGAAGTTGTGGGTGATCCATCCTTGCAAGTGTTCTAGGCCAGGTTGGGCTTTGGAGCAAACTGGTCCAGTGGAAGGTTTCCCTGCCCATGGCAGGGGTGTGGAATGGGATGGTCTTTAAGGATCCTTCCAATCCAAACTTTTCTGTGATTTTATGGTTCTATGGTATCAACTCAGCCTCCCGCTGCAGGAGGAGAATGCACCTGGATACTCTGGTGAGAGTACAGGTGGTAAACATTCAGCAGAGGATACAGGTGTGTAACCACCTGCCTGCTCTGCTCTTAGGCTCTTTCCTAGGCTGTTGCTACTGCCAGAGAAAATTCTCTAGACTTTTTTCTCATCCCAGCAAGGCCACTCTTCCTGTTCATACTGGGAAAAAAGGAGGAGTGAGGCTATTGCATGAGATGATTCACAAATCTCTTCCTCACAGAATTTCCTGTGAAAATGGAATAATGAAATTTTTGGAGGAAAACCAGAGATACAACAGCTTGCTACAGGCCAAGCAGCAGGACTCCAGTAACATGTAATGGAGACTTCTGGTCACCTGAGTTCCCACCAGGCTTCAGAGAATCCTAAGGGTTGGAAGAAATCCCAGTAATTGAGCCCAACCTTTGACCAAACAGCACCTTGCCAACCAGACCAGAACACTGAGTGCCACTGCTCATTTCTTGAACACTTCCAGGGATGCTGAAAGTAGCCACCACCTCCCTGGGCAGCCTGTTCTAATGCTTAACCACCCTTTCTGGGGGGAAATTCTTCCTGAATTTATCTTCTTTTTGTGGTATTGTTGCAATGAAAATTAAAAACCTATGGAACTGACAAAGAGGGGAACAGATGGCAAAATTTAGTGTAAAAAACCCCTTCATGTTCATAGTCTATGTAACTGTTTTTAAATACTTCCATGGGCGTTGTCTAAATCTTTAAAAGTAATGAGCTGGGTTCACAAAGGAAAAACTAATTTTGGGGGGCTTTTACAGCAGCTTGAAGAAGAGCTGAAGATGAACGTGGTGAGAACAGTGTAATACATTCAGCTGGAGCAATGCCTTCAGGTGTGTCAGTGTAGGGACGAAAGGAATTACCTCCTTTCACACAAGATACCTCAAAATGCCACGAGCTCTTGGCTTTATAATAGGTAATTCCATAAATACCTTGGATTTCTGTAAACCAGCCCAGAGCTCAACAGGGTAAAACAAATGAAAGCTAGCAGTGGAAAACAAAACACACACCATTGTGGCACTCCATAAATCAGGAAATTCTGAGCTGAAAGCAATGGTAGGCTGAGGGAATGGGCTGGAGGATGTGTCATATTTTCATGCCGTGTTCTGGCTCTCAGTGACTCTGTACAAGGCAGACAATTTTAAAGCCAGCTCCAGGAACATCACCAATGGAGAGCCCTTCTCAACAAAATGCACGTCTTTGATGCCTCTCTGCCATTTGGATGAACCACTTTGTTACCTCAGCAGTGCCCTGTTAGGGCTGATGCGCCTCACTGACTTGTGCTGCCCCTTCCATCCCCTGGTCTACTCCAAACAACAGTCTAGGACAAGAGTGATGGGCTCAGTGGGTGCCAGGACTGGCAGGAAGGGAGGTGGCCCTGCCGTCGTCCTGGTAGCACTCCTGACCCCATGGCAGGCTCAGTGGGTGCTCAGCTCTATAAGCCAGGCCGAAGGAGGGGAGGGGAATCTGGGACAGTCTTCTGGGAAGCAGACTGGTAGATCTATCCCAAGACTAAGGGTCTAAAGCTCTTATCTGAAGTCTGTCTCGGTCCTCTTCACTTTTCTGGCCGTGAGCGTTGTATTTTCCAATAATGACTGGTTCAGGATCACCAGACTGGTTAATGACCTGGAATAATTTCATAAGAGATGAACCCGGACTGAGATTCAGCCAAGACACATAAATGGTTCAATTACCTGATTAGGGGGTGAGCTTAAGCCAATTTGCAAGCAAAAACAAGGTCTGTGGGATTTAAGTCAGTTCTTATCGTGGTCATCATCTCAGGACATGAAATGTAAGAGGGATGAATCTCCCTGCGGTTGGCAAAGATTAGAAAATGTGTTGTTTCCTTCTCATATGACATGCTTAATTCCTAAGTATCTGCTGGACAGCTTGAGTGGATTCTTGCAGTGCTGACTTTCCCAAAGCAAGGCTATATCCTTCCAAACAATGTGCTCAAAGCAGTGAGCACTACCACTCTATTAGGAAAGACTACACACCCGAGAGATTTTCTTAATTGGAGCTTCTCTCCAGAAACTGAGTTGGCTCCTCAGTGGCAAATCACGGTGGTGGTCATGGAATTGAGATGTGTAGCCAAAGCAGGACATGCCAGGGTGTGATACATACTCAGATTACTGGGATGTTCATCCAAATGCTCTTACACAAGCTGACCAGTGCTGGCTTATTAATTTTGTACATTTGTATTGTATTCTTGCCTCTAATCTTGGCAATCACAGTGAATCATTGTGGATGCTCCACTCAAAGTACTTTTTTTTAGCTGGATGTGTTAAAATCAAGGAGAAGAGAGGAGCATGGATCACCCAAAAAACTCAGAAAGCTGCAGGATTTTGTCAAAATTCACAGGCAGTGACTCTTTGCTTAACAAAAGCTGGTGGTGAGGCCACAGGTTCCCCAGAGAAGCTGTGGCTGTCCCACCCCTGGAAGTGTCCAAGGCCAGGTTGGACAGGGCTTGGAGCAACCTGGGATAGTGGGAAGTGTCCCTGCCCATGGCAGGAAGTGGGAACTGGGTGGGCTTTAAGTCCCTCCAACCCAAACCTTTCAGTGTTTCTATGACATCTTTATCAAGTGCCAAAACCATCTTCCAACTCTCAGTGTGAAACACAGCTTTGAATCCACTTCTGGAAAATTAGCTGAATTAATCACAGTGATACCTATCCATAGCAGCTTGGGGATGCATGAAAGGAGTTCTTTGACGTGTCTGAAAAGGAGAGTACAGCAGGGTGTAAAAAGAACCCCAGGAAAACTCTGGATGTTAATAAGCCCTAATTTTGGATGGGCAGCTAAAAAAAAAAAATAAACCCAACCAACCAACCAAATCTAAGCAAATAAAAAAGAGATATTATAACTTTTAATGGAATAGGTAGAAACAGACAGAGAACATGAAGAAAAAGGAGAGTCTGGATGAGACTAAATCAGCATTGGATGAGCCTTAGGAAAAAAGGGCAAGATATTGATGATGGGCTTCAGAAAAATGCATTTGCCCAAATGGAAGAAATTAAGACCCAGAAGGGAAATTTTTAAGCTGAAAAATTGTGGAGAACTGGCAATGCCTCAGGAAATTTCTGTTAAAGGAAGACATACAGACTACTGCAACATGGAAAATGGCTCAAGGACATTGTAAGAAACTTACTTGTCAGAATTAACATTACTGAAAAGAAACAATAAGTCAGACTAGAATGGGAAGAAAAAAAATATTTGTAAAAGGAAGGTGTCAAAGGTTAGACTTGACAACATTCGCCTGTGTGTGTTACGGGAGGGAATTGGAATAACCCACGGAGTTACGGCGATGACCTTTGGGAACATGGGGTGGGGCTGAGGTGGGAATAGAGTTACACGGTGCCAGTCTCTGGAAAGAAGGATACAGTGAGTCAGCATCAGTCCGGTTTTCAGGATAATATTGAAATAAATCCTCAGTCTGTAAGCGTGAAGAAGACAACAGAGGGATGAGTAGCAGCCAAAATTCTTAAATTTTTTTGAAGGACAGCCTATGCTGAAGAATTCTAATTTCATTTTTTTGACAAAAAAGTAGGCATAGAGGATTGGGGAAAAAAAACCCCATAGATATTAGATATGACTTAAGGTCTGGACATTATTTACTAAATAGTGTCCTAAGCAATTTTGAGAATTAAAGATTAGATGATGCTGCTATTTACTGTACTGGAATTTGACTGAAAAATAGCAAAGCATGAATAAATATTCTCAGAGAAGTATCAGACCACAACGATATATTAAGAAACAAAAGCATAAATCGCCACAGGGCAGGTACCAGTCAACATTTTTTATTAATGAGCTTAAAATTCTACAGACTGATCACATTTGCAATCCATGTGCACATGCAGAAGGACGAGACTGAAAAGCGAAGTTGTCTGGATTGGGAAAACCATCTGAAAAAAAGGAAGTCAAATTCAATATGGCCAAATGTAAAATTCTAGCCCCAGAAGGAATAATCAGCTGGGTGATGCAGGAGAATGGATGAATGACAGCAGCACATGAGGAACATTTGTCAGGAATTCCCACTGCTGTGAAGGAGGAAAGTGCCCTGCAGAGATGGGAATGCACCATGCTGTAAATAAAAATCAATCAAGTTCATAATGACTATTTTCCCCTCTTAAACCATTTTAATATGACATAACACTCTTAAAATGTGTGTAATCATATTGCTGTGAATCTACTGGAAATTAAGAGTTCCACATGCTATGATTTTTCAGGGCTTGGTGTATTCTTATTACCGTTTATTACACTTTTAATTTGCACAGTAACCAAAAAAGGAACCAAGAGAGACAATGGGAGGGCTGTCTAATGACATGGTTGATTTTGGCACAGAAATCCTCGTGACTTTGGCCTACAGAAAATTTCTGGTTTGTGATGAGCTATTCTGTTAATTTGGAGAGGAGATGACAGAGGACAGTTGATGGCAATGGGTAACACACAAGTAATTTTTGGCTGGTTAGCTGCTCTCCCAAATTCTGGGTGGTGCCACTTTTCTACGAAGAGGAACCACACACAGCTCAAGGTGAACAAGGATTTAAAATTTAGGCACTGTGCCACATTCATTTGATATCACCACATTTCTTAGGTCCCAGTCACTCCACCGGGAATGAGGATGTCTGGCCAACACACTGGCATTGGCTGTGAGGGGAAATGTGGTTCAACTGGAATTTCATAGAACCATAACTTCAAGCTTGAGGTTGGAAGGGGTCTCCAGAGACCACCCAATCCAACACCCTGCTCTTAACAGGTTTCACTGGATCAGGTTGCTCAGGACCATGCCCAGATGACTCTGGAACACCTCCATGGAGAGATTATTGCTTTTATCACCTCTGTTTTTTTCAATGGTGCTTAAAGGGACTGAAAGGATGAATATGGAGGTTGTTTCAATCCTGTGATAATCCCCAAAGCCAAAAATTCAAATGGTACAAGCTGAAGACACTGACAAGAATGAATTGCAAGGGCAGAATTATTAAAGAAAATTTGAAAAAAAGGATGGGAAGGAAGAGGGAAAGAGTTAATTCCCCTTTTGTACGGATTGCAATATGTACAGACAAAGAGATAACAGGGTGCTAATGTCCCAAGTCCCTGACTGTTTGGATTGGCACGAACAGCAGAACTAAGGCAGCTATAGTTAGATCTTGTTCCTACATGTCCAGACAGCTCCGTAAAAACGCAGGAATTTAAGGACGGGTGAATCCTGCCAGCGCTTACCCAGACATGTGAAACTGCTGAGTCCAGCACTGCTACCTCGGTGAAGAAAAGTTTTTAAGACACTGTGCCAGGCATGTCCCTTAAACAGATTCATCTGTGATCCTTGCTCAGCAGCCTTTCCAAAGCATATCTGATTCCCAGGCCCTTCGGAAACCTCACCTGGCGTTGATTCCGTTTGTATTTACAAATGCTGTAAATTATAGGTGTCACACGGACTGATAGCTGCAAAAAGGGCTGTTATTTTTCATACTCCATGGTCAGAAATAACGAGCCTGCTCGTGGGCCAGAAAGCATGATTTCCCATTTGGAAGAATTTAAAGAATTAATTGTTTGGCAGAACAAATGTACTTGTAAAATGAAGTGTCAGAACACATTTTGCCCTTTGAATCCCTCTAAAATTCTCAGATAAACCAACTTAACCCAGATACACAAATCACACACATCAGCTGTCTATCAGGGAAAAAGGAATGCTATGCCTAAAGGAATAAATACTCTGGATTTTAAAGGAGGTGAAGCAACCTGAGTTGTCTGAAATATTTTTTGATCCATGAACAATTCAGAAATATTTTAAAAAAATTTTTTGTTGTTTTTTAAACAGCTTTCTCCATGTTAATTGAAAATTTTTTGCCTGGGATTCAGAGGGAGTTTGGTAAAGAACAACATACATACAACATACTTACATACATACATTTCTAATCCAGGAATCCAGAAAATATCACAAAAACTTGGCAGAACCTGAATTCAGTAAGAATCATTCCTGCTCTCCACCACTATGCTGAAAATCCCAGCAAAGCATATCAGGAGGATTTATGTACATACCTATATATATTTATGTATGCATTGAAAAGAAAAAAAACAAAAACTGGTTTGGGTTGACTGATTTACGATAGATTGCTTGAAGCAAAATATTTTTTTGAGAAAATCTGAACCAAAAAGGCAGAAGAAGAACTGGAATTCACTGAGATCAAGAAATCTGGCAGCCACATCACATTTTGGGATCACTAAATATTCCCAAGACAAAGAGCAGCTTGTTTCTGGGATGTGTCACCCAGTTTACAGTTGCAGCAGATATAGCTATATGTATATATATATATGGAGAGGGACTTTTTACGAGAGCATGGAGTGACAGGACAAAGGGGAATGGATTCACACTGAAAGAGAATAGGTTTAGATGGGATATTAGGAAGAAATTCTTCCCTGTGAGGGTGGTAAGGCCCTGGCACAGATTGCCCAGAGAAGCTGTGGCTGCCCCTGGATCCCTGGAAGTGTCCAAGGCTGGGTTGGACAGGTCTCGGAGCAACCTGGGATAGTGGAAGGTGTCCCTGGCCATGGCTGGGGGTGCAATTGGATGATCTTTAAGGTTCTTTCCAACCTAAACTATTCCACAGTTCTTTGATTCTGTGATATCTAATAGCAGAGACAGTTTCCAATGGTGGCAGTGACAAAAAAAGTTCTCTCAGGTTGTTAATTTGCTGATGTGTCTCTAACCTGGCTAATGGTGCAGGAGGTGACATGCTGCCTTCTGCTTTTACTTAGGAAATAATTGCTGGATCTGTGTGGCTCCAACATGGAACCACCAAAATGATGGCTGCATTTAGACAGAGATCAGAGGGTTTTCTCACAGCTCACACCAATCAGAGTGGTTAATAAGGTAGTGATGGACGAATCAGGTGCTAATAGCACTTGCACTGTGATTGCAATTGGGTAATTCGGGATTTTATTTGCTTAATCAGCCAGTGCCAGCCCCCCTGCACTGACACCGACAGAACTTGCAGCAGCACCAGGAGAAAGCTGATGGAGTTACAGCAGGAAAATATTTGTGTTGGGTAAAACACCTTCCAGACATGGGGCATGCTGAAAACTTCACAGCACTGAGTCAGGGCACACAAAAAAGTCAAGGACATTCCTTTGAGGGCTTTCTGCTTTACCCCAGAGTTTGTCATGGGGGGCATTTTCAGTGCTGATGGAGATGTGAGGTTTGTAGCCTGTTGAAAGCAAAGTGGGAGTGGCAGAGAAAGTGATGTCAAGGAAAAATAAAAGGTGATGGTCTGGGTTTCTGTAGTGGCAATGAGGCTTTTAAGAACTTGAGGAGTTAAAAACCACTCTGAAAGCATCCAGAAATCTCAGCAGCTCTTAGCTCCTAGAGCTGGACAGAGAGAGACAAGGAAAGGCAGGGAAAGGCAGAGGAAAACAAACACAAACCAATTCTGTGCTTGCAGTGGTATAGATGAAGACATGGGAGGAGGGAGCAGATGAGACTAACTTCCTGTTTGGCTGGTGAAGAACAAGGTGAGAACAGTCAGAGTGTCCCTCTTACACCTGACCTCCCATTTTTGCACAATTTAGGATGTTTTCCCTGAGGGGAAGGAAAAAATGTCATTGTATATATAAAAGGAATTATAGTGGAGTTTTTTACAAAGAAGTGACAAGGCTCACTCAGAAAATACAATTGTGGGCAGTTAACAGCCTGGAAAATTCAAAAGAGCTGCAAAAACGTGTTTGACTGTGCAGCGAACAAAACGATGGAGAATAAAAAGTGAGAACAAGCTGCTTCTTTTAGTGCAGCCTGCCTCGCATTGTTGGGTCCCTTATAAGCTATAAATAAACTGCACATCTTTGTAGAGATCATTATGTGTAACTGAAAACTAAAAGAGATGGTAAAAATACACATAACTGGAATGACAGCAACAGGAATGGGACCTGTGATGGTGAGGGCACAGATTGTCTGGAGGACTTGGGCTGTGATTTATGAAGCTGACCAGCAGAAACTCCAAGGCTGTGCGTGGCAGAAGTGCCTGTGAAGTGCCAGCTCACTGGACTGGCTTCACAAATTGCTCTCAGTTCCAAAACTGGCATCCATCAGAGTGGAAACTGAGGCACAGTTCGTGCTGCAAAGGCTTTTTCTGAGAATCAAATCATAGAATCACAGACTCATAAAATTTTTGGGGTTGTAAAAACCTTAAGATCATCAAGTCCAGTGTTCAACCCAGCAGCACCACCTTGTTCACCACAAAGCCGTACCCTCAAGTGGCATTCCCACACTTTTTTCAACAATTTCAGGGATGGTGATTCCATCAAATCTGCGACCGTTTCTTGTATTGCCACTACAGTTTGTTGCCAATTCCTCTGGTAAATAGAATAGAACAGGAATATTAGTAATAAAAATTAAATGCTAAAAATTAAATGTTAAATTTGTTTAACTTGGGGTTTTTTTTAGAAGAATGACACTGCAGAGGACATCTGGATCTACAGGAGCTGGTGAAGTTTCACCCAACGTTTGGCAGCCTGAGAGCACTTCTGGCATCCTACAGCTTCCAGAAAGGGATTAATTCCTGTGCTGATTTGTAGCTTTGGCACGGACCAACAGGAGGGATGTCAACACCACTCACGTATTAAACCTCACCAAAATTACATGATCTGGAGGCAAACAGGCTGCAGCAGGTAGAAGGAAGTCACTAAGATTTCTTAAATCCCTCCTGCTTCCAAAGAACTTCTGTGGAGCTGTTATTCCTCCATGGGCACATCGTTTAATCTGGCAAACTGTAATCACACCAACATTAATTATACATAACAATTCAGTCAGGCAAAGTAAAACCTGGCCACTGGGGAGATATTAGAGGTGATGTACTTATTTTTGAGGTGCATATTAATCTCCTAACTTTAAATCTAAGGAACATTGTTTGACTGGAAAAACACTCATTACTAAAATCAGGCTGAAAGTTGTAAGGCAGAAGAGATGCTGAATGATCTCATGGGGCAACAGTGATTTACAAACATTCATTATTAAAAACGGAGAGAGGTTGTGTTTCAAGACTTTAATTATTCTGTGAGCAGTATCTGATTCAGTTGTATTAATCTTCTATTTGCTTGTTTTCTTGACCTGTGTGAATGGCACAGGAATTTATTAGCATTTGTCATTTATACCCATTTATCAAAGATGTCAAGGTGATAGAGCAACTGAGGTAACAGTGCTGGGAGGGGAAGAGAGAATTATCAGTGCCTGCTTTAGCAGAGTCCACTTAAGCAAGTGACAGAGCCACAGCATTCCAAAGTCTTTCAATTATGTTAAACTTGTCCAAAACTGTAGCATTTCTCAGACTTCAGTGTGACATCAAGCCAACGACTCTCCTAGTACTGAAAACAGGTTTCCGTTAATGAGAAATTAAGCAAAAGAAACTATGTATTTGCTGACTTCAAGTTATGTGAAGTTCCCCCAAAGGCAAATAAGATAAGGGTGTAATCCTAAGTATTTTAGGAATCCTGCAGCAGTGTGCTTGGCTTAGTCCAAATGGATAAAACCATGCTCCTTATCTGAGCATCCTTTCCTAGGCAGATTTGAGATAACCCTCGTGGCTCTGCTCTCCAAGGAGAGAGCTGTGTCAAATCCGCTGCAAAATCTGTGCCTTTTGCTAATAATCAAATAGGCTGAGCCAGCTCTGAAACTTGGAGTGCCATTAATATTCAACCATGGATTTAGGGCTTTTAACAGAAGATGAAATAGTGCCATGTCACAGAGGCCATGGGGTTGGAGGGCAGAGAGTGTCACAGTCCATCAGAGAACAATTGAGGTCTTATCTGACCACTTCAGTGTCACCCAACCGCTATTAAATAGCCAAATCCATGGGACCAATTTGCAGAAAAAACCCTGCCTTGTTTATAATGATAGCCTCGAGACGAAGCTGAAGATGCAAAAGGTGTTGGGTCACAGATTATTTAGCGAGCCCAATATCAAGACTGAGATGCCTTCAAAAAAACCATAATTTATTAATCAGATTGACAGGGAAAAACTGTAAGAAAAAGGGCACATGGGCAATGCAGAGCAAAAAGATGCCAGCCAGCATAACAGTGATAGCATTTCAACAAAACTTTTGCTCAAAAAACTTGAAAGACTATGGAAGTTAAAAAGATCTAAAGGGCTTCTGGCAAAAGCCACATGCCTGGGAGGTAGGTTCCTGACTTTTAACTCCCTCTGTGTCAGCCAATTCTTCAAGCAGCTCTTTAAAGGGCACAGCAGAAGGAATTCAGCGGAGCGTGCAGTGACCTGTTTATAGAATCACAGAATGATGGAATGGTTTGGGTTGGATGGGAACTTATCATCTCATTCTAACCCCCTCCCGTGAGCAGGGTGTCACTGGTTTGATGCTGGCTAAGCACCAGGCACCCACAAATAAAACCATCGACTTATTTTCCTCTGCTATTGCTGAGCAGAGGAGGGGAAATTGAAAACTTCGTTTTCATGAGTTCAGATAAGGATTATTGAAAAAAAACCCGCTGCGAAGCAAAACAGGTTCAAAACTTAAGCATTGCAAAGAAGATTTATTATTAACAGAATTTAAAGTTAAAAGGGTAATTAGAACCAGAACAAACTTTCAGAACACCTTTCTTTCCCAGTCCCTCCCTCTTTCCACTGACCAC